>JAUEKZ010178362.1:0-14081 GCA_031471865.1 Melibe leonina | reverse complement strand
GGATGGGAGGGGTTTGGACGAGGGGAGGGGGGTTCGAGCAAAGGAGAGGGGTTGGAAGATGGAAGGGGGGGGGTGCAGTGGTGGGGAATGGAAGAGGGAAGGGGGATGGATGAGGGAAGGGGGATGGAAGAGGGAAGGGGGATGGGAGATGGATAGGGAAGGTGGAGGTGGAGGGGGAACGTGGAATGGGTACAGGGGTGATGTGGGTGGAAGATAAGAAAGAGAAAGTGGAGTGAAAAATATTAATAACATTGTGATCAAACAAAATAAAGAAGCATCGACTAAAAGCACATACCCCCCCTCCCCCACCGAACCCCTCGAAAAAAAAACCCCACAAGGACAACCCCCCTCCCCCTTACGAACAAGCCCCCTAAACAGAAATCAGAAAGTGCCATGACTGCCAAATATCACATTTTAGGATTGCATAAAAAATGACCATCAAAGAAACAGGCAGCAACAACAACAGTAACAACAAAAACAACAGATTTGTTCATAGGCTTAATTTTGTTTTGCTATTTTCAGCAATGCGTAGGTCTATAATGAAATTATCTGGCAAACATTTTTTTTCATAGATGAATTTCGCGCACATATGGTACGATGGCGCAAGATTAGAAAAATATAATTTCTTTCCCGCGAAACTGCTGGGGCTTTTACTTATAATGGAGGATGAGAGACAGTAGTGAGAGTAATATCAGTAGTGGTCGTATTAGGGGTCAGGAGCAGTAATAGTAGCAGTGGTAGAAATAGTAATGGTAGTAAAAGTAGTCGTATCACTACTTCTACCTCTTGTAGTAGCAACAGCAACAGCAACGGCAGCAGCAGCAGTAGTAGTAGTAGTAGTCGTAGTAGATGTAGTAGTAGTACAGTACTACTACTTGTGTACCGCGACTCCACTAGTCATAATGATAATGATAACAATAAAAATAACAATACTTATTTCGTTCTGTTTTGTACTTCTCAATACCGCAAAATGTTTTTGTCGGGGCCTAGCTCTATGTCTGGTTTACATGTGAGCAATTATGGGACACTTGATACGCACCTAGAGCCAAACATATCAAATATCAGAGCCAAGATAGAAACTTTGAATCAAGCCAAGTCGAAAGCAAATCTTTGATCAACTCATTGTGCTGAATCTGTGATGACGTTTAGGAACAAGACATATGAATTAATTGGCACTAATAATTACATTGACACTATCAATAAATGGAGCATCCGAGACGCCAAACGAAGCGCAGTTCCACCATGAAATTGGCAAGGATGATTAACTGGCTTCACCACTGAACGCTATGACCGTGTCTTCACAAACGGAATTACCTTAACCCTTCCAATGCTATGGGTAATTCCATGGCCTCCTGTATAGTGAAGACCCGGAAGCTAAAAAAACATGGCCGACAATTCAGGCCGACCGCCGAGCTCGTCTCAGTGAATCTTAGTCTGTTTGTGTGGTGTTTAACGTCACTGTTTTTTTTTAGCTTCCGGGCCTTCACTGTACAGGAGGCCATGGTAATTCTCAAAGTACAAGCTAGATATATCAAAATCTTAATCATTGATGTGATCTTATACCAGATAAATCAGATTTCAGTAAACTGACATATCATTATGTCAACTGAAAACTGATTCATCTGGTATAATAAGAACACGTTAATTTTGACAGTTTTTTCATCCTCTGTTTGGTTAGAATCAGGTCTCACGGCGAAAGTGTTCAAAATGATTATTCTGGTTTGTTTAGTAGAATGCTTTGTTGAACTCATTCTCATTCCAAAATCGCACCAATTGAAACACCCAAGCCTTTTCCATTCCTTTTTTCTATTCCTAAAACCTACATGTGGACACACACCTTAACTAGATACACGAGCTATGCCTGTTCGTATACCAGATATATCGGATTTGAGTAAATTGACCGATGGCAAAGGCCTGGAATTCAGTCAGTTTACTAATACCTGATTCATTTCGTATTAGAACACGTCAATTTTAAAGAGTTTGCAAGTAGGCTAGAAACAGACCCGGCTGTGAAAGGGTTAAAACATCTTAGGTCATATCAAAGGCAGTCACGATTACGCAGGGTGAGTGGCTGTTTGGTACGGCGTGAACGTTTGAGAGCAATTTATTGATAACCGTTCTCCTAAAAACCGATAAGGAACAATCTAATCGATTAACATGCGTTCGATCACAGTGTAAGGAACGGGTGGTCGAAATGAGAAAGAAATAAGCGCGGTCTTGATTACGTAAACCAACACTACTAATAAGAGAAGGTCATACATTTCTTATAATCTTTTTATATTTCTTTTTCCGATAATTGACGTGGACCAGCAAAAAAACCAAAAACACACATACGCACACACACACACACACACACACACACACACACACACACACACACACACACACACACACACTTACATCCACACATAGGCGCACACCTACACAGACACACAGATACAACACCCATACATACATACACGATCCCATAATAATTCTAAAAAGACCTGGAGGGGCCGAGGGCTGGGGAATTGGGGAATTTCAAGCTCGTTCTACAGTAAACAAACGTCAAACACATTGGGTTTATAATAGACTCATTGACGTCATTGTGAAAACACGATTTCATTTTTGTCAGCAACAACTATGAAAGCACCTTTTGCTTTGCAGTCCTTTTTTTAAATTTCATGTGTCAATAAAATACCGGCATTGTTGTGAGTGAGCATTTTGACTGAACGAATTCAGTCTATACCATGTACACATGTGTCATATTATATTATATTGTATTCTATTGTATCATATTATATTATACCATATTATATCATATTATATTACATTATACCATATCATATTATATTTTATTACATTATACTATACTATACCATATTATATTTTATCATATGGATACCTTTTCCTTTAAGTCCTCCGTGAGCAGATCATCCCTACCGGCACGCCAATTCAGTCGGTCCACGGGGCGAGGAGACGGCTGGATTTTGGCCGGTTTCCGGGGGGAGGTGACAGGCACAGCCGTCTTTTTTACCGGTTTGGGGTCCGACCGCGGAGTCTTGGACAGGGGAGCGAGTCTGGGACCGCCTGTGATGCCCCCGCCATTTTTAAACCGCACATACTTCAAATCGGGTCTAGACTCGAACATCATATTAGTCATGGTGATAATAATGATGTTTTATTTCTGAACAATGGGCCTTTTGTTTACTCATTAATTAAAATCATCAATGTGCCGAATCCAACAATAATGTTTAATTGGAAAGCTCGACTCGGGATTTGAGGAAAATGATTATTTCTAAAAATACGAACTCATTTGTACAAGGAAAATTTTTGCATCTACGTGGAGAAAATCGCTACATATCTGGGTCGCACTTGACCGCTTCTTACACATAGGCTAGCGATCCATTAATCAGTTTCCTGATTCGAACTATTCTCTAGCGGTAATAGCTAGCTTACTCTCTCTCATTCTCGCTCTCTTTCTCTCTCTCTCTCTCTCTCTCTCTCTCTCTCTCTCTCTCTCTCTCTCTCTCTCTCTCTCTCTCTCTCTCTCTCTACTATAAGATATCCACAAACGTAGTGTTATGAAATATTTTTATGCGAAGCTTTCAAGAAAATCACATGATTGTTTTTTTGTTTGCAAAATAACACTGATATCACTGTTTTCTATTTAAATGTTTATGGTATCCAATTCCAGAATAACATAACAAAGCGGACTGGAAATCCATGCAGCTGTCGGAACAATAGTAATGGGCTCTTGACTTGATCAATCAGAGCAGGTTATTCCTGGACCAATCAACCGTTGGTTTGCATGTGGAACCGGGACAAGAGGCCCTGAGGCCCTAAATCCGGTGGTATAACGGTGATAGAGTGCCGGATTTGCAGTAAAAATGAACAACGGATTAACAGAATGTTGATAACAGGCCCTGTGGTCGGGGTACTGAGTCATGACACAAGGCAGTATCTGCACGGATTGCGACTATATTTATGGTAAGGCAGAAAAGCTCATGAACAACATCGAAACCTTTAAAAATACGCTTCATCATATAACTTTACAAAAGACCCAGCCGAGTCAGCCAGTTAATTGGAAGAAGAAGAAGAAGAAAGTATAATATGTTGTTGTGTAAACATTCCCATGAACAGTATCAGTATCATAAGCGGCAGCAATATAATGAATCGTTAATATGGAATATTATGAATGTTGATAAAGGCGTCTGTGGCCAAATCGCAAATAACATTCAAGACAAACTTATATTAAAGTTTTATAGACTCACTGGGCCGGTTTCATGACACGAGTCTAGATTTTAGTCCGAGGCTAAGTTCTAAATTTAGTTCAGTTTAGGCTCCCTTTGAATATTTTGACCACTAAAAAAATTGAAAACAATTCACTCCGTACTGAAATCGTGCTTTATCATTTATCATATTATGATTTTCAGGCTTTTGGCATATGTCAGCCCACTGAAATCTGATTGATCTGGAAAAGGAACAGACAAATCATAAATATTTTGGTGTATATATTTAATAGTTAAAGAATTTTTTTTAGCATTGAAAAGTTTGAGCAATGTTTCAGTCCGTAATACCGATAGGACAGTTGCTAAAATGCTGATTTTAACATCCTAAGTATGACGCTGGCAAGTTTTGAACCCCTAACTATACCAGTCCCGAGGCGAACAGTCTATCTACTGAGCTACGCCGTAGGTTCGTGGCGCTTAACAATAGCGACAAGTTACACACTTAAATCCCATTTGTTCCATCCCAACCTTACGCCGAGGGCCTCGATCAATGCATTGTAATTGCCAGGATTACTGGATTGGAATAATCCGCTGTCGGTGCTGTAATAATCTGGAATCA
Source organism: Melibe leonina (assembly GCA_031471865.1). Classification (NCBI taxonomy): domain Eukaryota; kingdom Metazoa; phylum Mollusca; class Gastropoda; order Nudibranchia; family Dendronotidae; genus Melibe; species Melibe leonina. The sequence goes on along the minus strand of JAUEKZ010178362.1, from coordinate 9,251 downwards.
CCGTTCACACCTTGGCGAGTGTTCAAACGCCTTCAGATCCCTCCGGGGAAGGCGCTTTGCTAGCGTTCATGTAGTTATGATAGTAATAAAAACAAATTAGAATTATTCCTTTCAACTGCCCTCTTATAGTGCGGCTGTTTTACGGATATGGTATGGGTTTATTATAATTTAATTTCATGAGATTGTCAGTTTTTCATGATAAAAGAGTGGGGAAGTAGGGCATGATAGGATGGGGACAAAAGCGATGTTGATGATGACGACGACAACGATGATAATGATGCAGCAAAGATGTATCATTTTCATAAATGACTGTCCTTGATCCCTTTCAAGTTCAGTCATTCAAGTTAAGTTGCTCATGTTGATCAAAGGAATATAGTTGGGTTTTTTTTCGTCCAAGTAATTTTGACATCAAAATGGCGAAAAGGTTGTTCCACGAGATGATTGGAATTAAATCGACCCACATTTATTTTCCGCCGTAGGAGAGGGCAGAGACGGTAGGAAGCCTGCACTATCATGCCTCTATGCGACCCTTGAAGCCATTAGCTTGGGGTCAATATTAGTGGGGATTTGACCAGCCAACCGGTACACTCAAATTACAACCGTACGGTCGATCGGTCAGTACCCTATCTCGGAGGTCATGGTAGAGCTGGACTACCTCGTCAAAGGACCGGGATCGAGAGATGAGAGACAGATATAGTATTGGATGAACGGGCAAAGAATTGTATGGATGGATGAATAGATAGATTGATAGACAGATAGCAGATGTAGAGATAGGTAAATAGGAAGATAAGTATATAGCTAAACAGCAAGCGAAATAGATAAATAGATAGATTGCTAGGGGGATGGATAGATAGATATATAGATAGGTAGATATATAGATAAATAGACGGATAGATAGATGTAGTATATGAAGATGGAGATACAAGAAATACACTATATTGATAAGGGGAAGTCTGCCGTTGGTCATATCATTTGAGCACAGAGTGCTTGTGGGAAGTTGGTGCGGTAAATAAGGGTCGGATCTCGACTTAGACATTGAGAGAGACCGACCAACAGAGCTACATACACATAATATGGAGATAGATAAAAAAAAATGAGAGAGAGAGAGAGAGAGAGAAGGAGAGAGAAAAAGAGAGAGAAAGAAAGAGAGAGAGAGAGAGAGAGAGAGAGAGAGAGAGAGAGAGAGATAGCGACAGGGTGTCGTAGGATGGGCTAAAAGAGGACACACAATATACATGCATATATATATATATATACATACATACATACATACATACATACATACATACACACACACACCCACGCACGAATGCATGCACACACACACACACACACATACACACATATACATGCATACAAACATGCATACATACATACACAGACACAAGCAAACATACATTTCAACAAAGGTATAAACAGACATATTCACATACATAATCACGCATTATAACGCTGAATATACAAATAAAGAATTACGCATGGACCAAGGACTACTGGAGTGTAAGTAGTCCTTGGCATGGACATATAAGATCATCGTCACTTGTTTACTTTACGCTACAATAAACAGGATACGATGTTACGGGTCTATTGTAGGCCAAAAGGTTCTACAGATCATTTGTCAACCCTTTCACAGCGAGGTCTGATTCTAACCCAAATCAAATGATATGAAAATCTTGAAAAAGCATGTGTTCTTATACCAGATAAATCAGGCTTTTGGCATATGTCAGTTTACTGAAATCTGATTTATCCTGTATAAGAACAGGCAAGTCTTTAACATTTTTGAGTCTTTAGCAGTGAAAGGGTTAACACGCACACATGTATGCAGGATTTTATTTTCTCAACTCGTCTTATAAATATGACATTAAATTCGATAGTATGATCTTAATATTATTCATTGATGGAGAAGGTTTTACACGTACGCATGCTCAGCACAAAGGGTCAAGGTTTGAATTTTGAAAGTATTCAAATCGCTGGTCACGGTTGTTTCGTACAACGTTTTAACCCTTTCAGTGCTAAGGTTATTTCTTAAGCTGCAAACTAGATATCACAGTCGACAAGATTTGCCTTCTTATTCCAGATAAATAAGATTTTGGTGGATTGACATATCTATGCCAGAATTTCACTGAAATCTTATATATCTGGTATAATAACATAATATTTTTTCTCGAGCTTGCCTGCTCTTTTTGGTTAGTTTGGACCTCGAAGTGAAAGGGTTAAAGCAAGCATTGTAACTCAGCAGATAGAGCTTATGTCTTGGGACCAGGCTGGGTCATATTATTTAAGTCTCAATGCTCGCCATTTTAGCTGGTGATACACCATCATCATCATCATCATCATTATCATCGCCTTCATTATCATAATTATCATCATCATCATTATCATGATCGCCATTGCCATTTTCATAAACAAATCACCTTAGCTGTAATGATTTCAAATCCTGTTTTTAGGTTTTACGATTACACAGCGGTGCTGCATTGCTTATGCACATGTTTTGCCCCAGTATTCTAATAGGAAAGCATAGTCTATTTCGGACAGGATTCTCTTTTTTGGGGGGAAGCTTTACAGTAAGCTGAATATTTGTCCTGTATGAAAAGATAAAGCTAAATGGATATGATAACTGTTTTTCAAATTCTGTTGTTCTTACTGTTGTTCCTATCTGTGTTTTTGTGTTAACCACGTTGTGATTTGATAAAAAATCTCACCTGAATTGATCTGGCTTCCATCCTTTATGCTTATCCTAAGGCCCGCGAATCGATCTCCAAGCTAACAATCTTATAAATTGTTTGTATAGCATTCCTGGAACAATCATTCCATCATCCGGAGTAGCTGAACCAAAACAGAGCAAACAGTCTTGTTCTCTATGTAACTGTATCTATACAATACCATGTACTATCTGTATATTGTTATATACCCAGAATGTGTATCGGTGCTCCTATTGAAATGTTTTTATAAGAGGGAAAACAAATGGGTAAAATAATCCATACGAATCTCTCCTCGTTTTGGTGAAATTTTCACTGTCGCGTGTATCTAGAACTCAGAATCACAAATCAAAAGGAGAAATTTTATCCATGGGGACACGTCTTTGTTCAGTGGACGTAATTACATCATTTGCTGTTTATATTCATCTATTTGTGAAAAGATGATAAATAACACAGCACACCTTGTGGTGACACGTCAGCAGGAAATTGTGACGTTGTCCCCGTAGCAAAGATACAAGTCAATAGTGTATAGCCACATAACTACATAAAAACAAACACACAAAACACATCATCATATTATATTATCACCACCAATAAAACAAAATACATATATTAATTAATATACGAGGCGCTGAGAGATGAACGTCTTATAAAGGAATGGTTTGAAATGTAATGTAAATTTATTGCCAAACAAGATGATAACATAATATCTAATTCTCATACAATAAAACTATAGTTCAACTGCAGAACACCAAAATCAGCAAACGCATTAAACGCCTATTTAGCTGGATTGATTTATACTACTAGATATACTCAGAATTGTCCCGAATGTGTGTATCATGAATCACAACAAAAGTACACATAATAAAATATTATCGTTTCCTGTTTCTCTCTACACCTCAGAGAATTCCCAACACACCAACAAATCAACCATAACAGAAATAGACCGCTATGAAAGTACACGTTTTAAAGCCACGGAGTAGATTCACAGCTTTAAAAGGAATCCGGTCATAAAAATTTATGTATTTCAGTTAATTACTCATGGTAAAAAAGTCAATTCAACACACGAAATTCCAATATGGATCTTTATGATCCCCTTCGTTTGATTCCTCTAGAATTTTCTGAAATCTCCAATTATTCAATAGTAATATTCATTTTCTTATTTGAGTAATTCATATTAGTTTATTTATCTTCAAATATATGTATTTACCTCTTTATCATTTAATCATGTTCTTTTTATTTCTCATTCTTTATCATTTAATCTTTGTTTCTTTATATTTATTCATCGATTCAAGTCAGCAGGTACGGTATTTCCTGCTTTTTTATTCACGAAGTTTTCCTTAAGCACGCAGAGATCATGATTAAGCTATGGCATAGGATGCCTTATCTTTCTACTTTCGCTTTGCAGAATGAAGGCAATGCTGGGATTTAAAAGCGAACAAAATCCTTATTCGAAACATTTTATCAACTCCAATAAAAAATTAAAAAATTGGAACTGGAAAAAACGTATAAAAACCTCAGACCAACTAAACAAAGAGATAAAAACAGAAACAAACAAACAGACACAAAATCCGAACAGACAACTTCAGCTTTGTAACAGGATTTACTGCACTCCATACCAAATAGCCTTTTGTTCATCTTAATGCTTTTCACAGTTCCAAGGAGAAAAACAGAAATATACATTCTACGTCTCTGAAATGTTCTTTATATTACACTATTTATCATCTTATTATCGTCACACTTCATTTCCTTCATGACCTAAACTACTTGCACTAATTTTCTACGAGTATTGTCTCAAACGCGCACGCACACACAACTTACACATATGAGATGCTTCACAGAACGATACAATAAATGAAATATGTGGTTATAATGATAATGGTGGTATCTCCTGTTAGTGCGCTCAAAGTCTTCAAGAGGCTGAATCATGGAAACACACTGAGAGCTCGTCGAAGAAAAGCGAACTAATTGAGGTGGGCGGGGGAAACCTTGCACAAACAAGCCCTGCTTCCCTCCCCTTTCTTCCTGCCATTCGGGGTGGAAGGGATAAGCAGCAGCCAGGAAAGATTGAAGCCGTCCATACAGCGTGTGTACGAATTTGATTGATTCAATGCTTAATACTCACCTCGTACTGGCACCGTTGTTAACCCTTTCACGGCGACGTCTGATTCTAGCCCCACTGAATATGCAAAATCTTGAAAATGTATGTGTTCTAATACCAGATGAATCAGATATCAGTGAACCGACATATATCGTTCAATGAAATTTGGTTTATCTGGTATAAGAACAGGCAAATCCTAAAGATTTTGATGTCATTAGCATCGAAAGGGTTAAAAGATTGATTCGTCCTTCTTGGAATCGGTAGGTTTGGGGAGGAGGGGGGGAGGGTTCGAGGCCCTGTCACATCATATCTAAAACCTTTAATTCAGCTGTCTATCCAGGCGCCCGGTGTCATAGATATAGGGGCAGTACCAAGACTGGTTGACCATGTGTCAGTATGCTGTGACTGGCTGAGATATTCGGATGAGATCTCCGTTTATCTCTGTGTGATAGAACGACTACTACTACTACTACGTGTCTGTTAGTGTAACATTTGATATGACAACAAACAACCACACAAACCAACAGCCAGCACAAGAATAGGTGACGGAAAGAGCACGACGTACCACCCCGACCCTACTCCGTCTTCTTGTGTGAAAGCCAAGGTTCCGGACAGTGCATTATCAACACCCGCATTACCTACTCATACTTGACGTTAAACTTGGAGATTCTCCTTGAATCAAACAATGATTGTCATGTTTGTTCGTAAAAATGTCGGTATAATATGCATTTGAAGGGTTCCTAGTTGATGTCAGAGTTGTCCCAATATTTTATGTCCATTATCGTTAACACTTTCACTGCTAACGTTAATTTTTTTACCAGATAAATCAGATTTCATGTCAGTGACATGTCAGTCGCTTGAAATCGGATTCATCTAACATGTTGATTTTCAAGATTGTGCATATTCTGTGAAAGGGTTAACGGATAGAGTGCAATGGATAAAGCGCATAGAGCCAACAGGTCGTCTGGCGATACTCTATATATTTTCAACGCTACACACCGGCTCAGCTCAACAGGTATAGCGTCAGCCTTGGAACCGATAGCTCAGTGGTTCGAACCCCGGCAGCAACAAATCTAAGAAGAAAAATCGGCGAAGAAGAAAGCATTAGGAGGTTGAATAATGAAATGTGACTGGGTAGCCGGAGGATAACTGAGTGGGATATATTATAGGTTTGCTTCTTTCCCGTAATATTTTTTTGGCTGAGCCATGGGTGTTGTAGCAGGTTCCGGGTTTGATCACCCTCCGGCCACTTTCAACTGACGTTATCTAATTTTTCTTCTTTGTTTGGGGATATGAATTTCACCGGCACTCCTTATAACGTACAGTATTATACCAGTATCTTGTTAACTCGAATATCCCATGGGTTGTTAGAGTGGTTGCCGATTTAAAGCCCTACTGAACACAATTTTATGTCAAATCAAAGGCGGAGCTCTCCAGACAAGTTAACGTGTTGCCAAACAGAGATAAATAGAGGATTCACTTGAATATCTCCCACAGTCACAGTATACTGACACATGGCCAACCAGTCTTATCAGTTTTCAAATAAAGCCGAGCGCCTGGAAGAACAACTGCTTGAATGCCGTCTCATTTTTTTTCAGAGTTCGAACCACTGACCTACCCGTTCTGAGGCGAGCGCTATACCTATTGAGCTACGGCGGCTCAGCAACGTTGAGCAGGAGGTAAATATTAGCCTTCCGGATTATATCCATGTATGTACGCAAGGAATCAAACCTACCTACCAACCCTTCCATTGTATTTATGCTGTTTGCGAAACCTGATCTTCTTTTGTTCTTCGATCTCACTGCTTATGTCCAGGGTGGTCACAACGCCGGCTTTTTTGCCTCTAACAAAGAGGCACTCTTTGTTGGTCTTGGTTGATAGTTGACAGTCGTGTCTTAATGTGGTCACACTCTTCGAGGGTACCCCAAGAGATTTTTAGCCGTTACCCTCTAACGAGCAAACAAAAGCATTGAGCGTCTCTGTGTTAACGGGTTCATTCCCTTTAGTGGCCGTCGGTCATCCGCATTCCACACTCAGATAGCCCAAACTAATGCAGCAAAGATTTGCAACACGTTTATCCCAAAGGTTTGTACTTTTACTTCAAATACTTGCACTCTTATCCCCCCCCCCCTCACCTCCCACAAAAAAGTGACACACGTATCCGAAAGGACGTGCACTATTGCCTCTAAAAAGGTGCTCTTACCTTAGATATTCCCACCATTACCCGGAGACTTGTATTGAAATCCTTCATGAAATGCCCAAAGTGTTACCGTAAAAGTTTGCACCCGCCTTAAGATTTGCACCCTCCTCTGAAGATTTGCACCCTCACTATGAATATTAGTTGCACCCCCACTCCATAGATTTATTTGGACCCCTATTCCAAACATACTTTTCACACTCACTCCATAATTTTGCACCATCACTCCACAGATTTGCACCCTCACTCCATAGATTTGCACCCTCACTCCACAGAGTTGCACCCTCACTCCATAGATGTGCACCCTCACTCCATAGATTTGCACCCTCACTCCATAGATTTGCACCATCACACCACAGATTTGCACCCTCACTCCATGATAGATTTGCATCCTCCCTCCATGATAGATTTGCACCTTCACTCCATAGGTTTGCACCCTCACTCCATAGATTTGCACCCTCACTCCATAGACTTGCAACCTCACTCCATATATTTGCAACCTCACTCCATAGATTTGCACCCTCACTCCATAATTTTGCACCATCACTCCACATATTTGCACCCTCACTCCATAGATTTGCACCATCACTCCACAGATTTGCACCCTCACTCCATAATTTTGCACCATCACTCAACAGATTTGCACCCTCACTCCATAGATTTGCACCCTCACTCCATGATAGATTTGCACCCTCACTCCATAGCAGATTTGGACCCTAATTCCATGGATTTGGACTCTCACTCCATAGATTTGGACCATCGATCCATAAAATTGCACACTCACACTCAAGATTTGCAACTCACTCTAAAGATCGACACCCTTAGTCCAAATAATTAGCGTGCTTAGTCACCCTCACTCAAACTATTATTAGCACCTCCACTTAAAGAAACCTGTCTGAGTTTTGTGCACGATCAAAGCAGATGTTTAGAAGGTCTCTGTGTGGGTTTTGTTCGCCGTATGGTAACCATTGCCCCCATAATGTTATCATTATTCACGTAAACATAACATGGTTACTAAGACTACTGTGCTTTTCTTTGTTTTCATTTCGCAGAGAAATATTAGATTAACTCATATCAATGAATCGAAAGTGTAAAAAGTAGTCGGGGGAGTTGGGGGGGGGGGCATCTCTTTAGGTATCGGCGTCTTTAACTCCAGCCATTGTTGATTAGATCAATGCCAACAAAACTGACGTGTATATGGCCACGAGATCTCGTCCGAACCAGAAATCGGACGCGCTCACAATAGTTCCGGGTTTGATATCGACCCTGAAAGGTATTGCATTGCTTTTGTTCTGGTCTGTAGTATAATAGTAGGTGGAAGTTGTTGGGTTTGGTATCGATCTCATATCATTTCGCAAAGCACTTACCGTAATCGATTCTACTACGACAGCATTGATTGATTTGGACCGACATAGCGCCATTTAAGAGATTGCTTTGGAGACGATAAAACGTTTGTTCTTTTGGAAGTAGCGTAGCACTGGACATACCAAATCGCATTTGCTTCGCCTTCTTTCAGATCGAACGTACTCTGTATTTCTCTTATCCATCTATCCATCTACCTACTTAACTTTATATTTCCCACTTCTCTCCCCCCCCTCTCTCTCTCTCTCTCTCTCTCTCTCACTTACACACACATACACACACACACACACACACACACACACACACGTACACACACACGTACACAGACCCACCATTACACATACATAAATAATAATTGTTTGAAGCGGCCGGGATTCGAACCCCCGACCTAAAGGTTTTAAGGCAAATGCTCCACCCAATGAGCTTCGGCGGTGGTACTCTTGAATTGAAACACCATTTGCATTTTGTGAATAATTTATAACTTGAACCTTCACCACACTCCCCCCCCCCCCCTCCCCTAAATGCCATCACGCGATGACAGCTGTGAATTGACACCCTCTGCAAATATAACTGCCATTGGCATTTTAATGCCATTTTTTAAGCATGCAAATAAAATATAGAGCGCTACAAAATGTCACATAATTAACTCTTTTTTGGACACTTTCATTATAGACGCTTGTAAAAAGATATAGGTAAGATACGCGGTAAGGTCTGTCTAAGAACAATGCATGCATGTTCTCATGCTGCTTGTGTGCTCTATGGCTTCTGTAGGATTAAAAGCTACTGACTCTTTTGTGTGTGTGTGTGTGTGTGTGTGTGTGTGTGTGTGTGTGTGCGTGTGTATGTGTGATGGGGGCGTGGGGCGGAGAGGGGGGGGGATGAGCTCGGCGGA
>JAUEKZ010178340.1:2500-14090 GCA_031471865.1 Melibe leonina | reverse complement strand
CCCCCCCCCCCCCCCCCCCCCCCCCCCCCCCCCCCCCCCCCCCCCCCCCCCCCCCCCCCCCCCCCCCCCACAGACAGACAGACAGACAGAGAAGCTTCATCGGTCGCAAATTAAAAAGGTAAAGTAATTAATAAATGATTCCCATTATCCAACCCAATGGGCGATTCTGTCTTTAAGACTTGGGCCAAAGAAGGAAGAGGACTGGGACAGGCCAGGCGTCAGCCGCTGTGCAGCGATGTCATTTGGGTAAGCAAAGTAAAGTGCCTGGACTAATCTTAACTAATGACACAACATCAGCAGCGATGCAGGCATTTTCTGTCTCCATATGGACCGGATCGGAGAGGTGGGGTTTGGAATCCACTCCGTCACCAACTGATATATGTGTGTTGTGTTAACCCTTTCACCGCTAAGGACACCAAACTCTTCAACTTTGACTGTTCTTATACCAAATGAATCAGATTTCAGTGAGCTGACCTATCCCATAATATATTGGCATATGCTCGTTCACTGAAAACTGATTTATCTAGTATGAGAAAATGTACATTTTCAAGATTTTGCATATTTCAGTTGGGCTAGAATCCGACCTCGCTGTGAGAGGGCCAACGGCCATTCAGTCATTCAGGCTTTGACACTCTTGGTCCCTCCATTTATCTTCGCTCTTTTGGATCTCTCTCTCTCTCTCTCTCTCTCTCTCTCTCTCTCTCTCTCTCTCTCTCTCTCTCTCTCTCCTATATGTCTGTCGCCAGCTCTCTCTCTCCCTTGCTCGCTCTCTCTCTTCAATCTTTCTCTGTCATCAGCTCTCTCTCTCTCTCTCTGCTGTCTCTCTCTCTCATCTATCTTTCTCTGTCACCTGCTCTCTTTCTCTCTGCTGTCTCTCTCTCTCTCTCTCTCTCTTTCTTTCTTTCTCTCTGTCATCTATCCTTTGTCGCCTGCTCTCTCTCTCTCTTTCACTCTATTTCGCTCTCTCTCTCTCTTTCTCTCCCTCACACACACACACACACATACACACACACACACACACACACATTAACATGAAGAAAGGCTCCATCTAGCTCGCAAATCGGCAATTACTGAATGCATAAAACAGGCCTTGTGCTCTACACACGCATTCTACCATGTAATTCGACGCACAATCCTGAGTAATTAATTAATATTCATGATGAGTATATATAACAATTTTCCTTTCCTGCGGTGAAAGGTTTCGGTGAGACCACATTATGAGTTAAGTATGTTAGTTTTTCCACTTTCTCTTATTACACAATAGCATGTACATACCATATACTACATTATCGACGTCGTGTCAGAAAGAACAAAGAGGATATCATGTTGTATAAAAAATTACAGAAATATAACCTTCTTGACAAATGATAACCATCACAGTATCTCATTATCGTGTTCAATTTTCTTTCCCTCCCGTATCGTAATTTTGACTGCATGCGTTTGACGTCATAATGACAACATGCCCGCAACCAACAGATTCCCCCCTCCCAATAACACCATCACACAATTGTGTGTATGTATGTGTGTGGGTGGGTGTGGGTGTATGTGAGTATGTGTATTTGTGTGCGTGTATGTTGTGTGTATGTGTGTGTCATCACAGTGCGGTCATTTTTGCGAGTAATATTACTGAAACTGAAAACATACGGTTTATATTATAATCGTCCTGGGAATCACAAGAGATGAGACAAACTTAAGAGAGTATCGTATGCAGTGCAGAAACGAGACAAAGCCAAGGAAAGCAGAAAAAATGGAGAAACAGAAAAAACAGAAAACACATTTTCCAGCTACGGCACCCATCGCCTGGTCGGCAGCACGGACAACGAGCTAACCACTTGAGCTATCCGCTCAAAACGGGGTGAAACGGGTGACGTGTTGAGAAAAAAATAACAAATCGAAAAATGAAGACAGCAGATGTGTATGTGTAGTGTGTAGTTTGTTAAAGCGGTTAATCCGTGAGTAAGCAATGAAGAAGAAAAAAGGTAAGATAAGCTTTTTCCTTCATTTTCACCACCGTGGCAGGGTCGGTGTAGGGGCACACATTTTACACACAGACACGTAGATAGATAGCACACAACACAGCGACCAACTACACATCGTGATAACATTAAGATGGACTGCTAAGCCTGTGATAAAATGAGCAAAAGGGTTACTTTTGAACAGGCAAGTAAAGAACAAAGCCAAAAAATGATAGTTTGTTTGTTTGTTTGTTTGTTTATTGAGAGTTTTAGGGCACTTGCAACTGCTATGGTCATAATATAAGCGCCCAGTGGTAAGTAAGATGATAGGCTAGCTAAAAGAATAGCCAGACTTTGACCCTGCCAGGGACGTTTCACAGAGAGATGAATTTTTTTCCCATATAAAATGACAGTTTAAGTTTCGCTCGGACTAAAGGCTTTCATGGGGACAAACGACAAACATATCAATATCAAATGAGAGAACGAGGAAAAAAGTACTCGGCTCTGATCTAACGCTCTGTCCATTAATTTCAAAAAGATAAACTGTAACTGTAAGATAGATATACTGAACGGAGAAAAACAGAGGCACACACACACACACACACACATAAACACACACACACACATACACACACACACACACACACACATAAACACACACACACACACAACACCTATTCACGCAGGCATGCCCTTCGGTTTTTCCTTGGCCAAGGAAATTTACTCAGATTGCCCCACCCTACCCAATCCCCAAGTTCGGTTGTTTTGTTTGTTTATTGAGAGTTTTAGGGCGCTTGCAACTGCTATGGTCATTTACAGGAAAATAATCACCACCCACAATCACAAAGCAGGACTCACAAACAAATGATGGCCATCGTCTATATCATGCACTATTGTGGTCAAGGGTGACCCATGATATTCTACCGCCCTTTGTGTATAAAAGTACTCAGTCCTTCTAGATATTAAGTGACCTTGTAGTTAGATACCACTGTGTAAAACACGAGGGATGAGCACAATTCTGTTAGTACGACAGGCAGGACCAAGACTTAGCTAACAGATACAAAAAAAAGGTGTGTGTACGCTTGTCTTGTAAAGGAGCACTGGAGAGAGTCCTGGAAAAAGTAAGATGATAGGTAAAGCCAAAAGAGAAGGAAAAGTACCGCCCACCAAGTTAGGTTGGGGGGGGGGGGTAAGTAATCTACGATAGACCAGCGTCCTATCCAGAAGGTGACAACCATTGTCAATTGTCATATTGGTCCGCTTCACGCTACATAGACTGGGATAAATCATTAGGCTCTAAAAAGGACTTACTTTTTTCAATTTTTGATGCAAATAAAACAAAACAAAAATAGCAAAGCTTAACATATCTTATATTTTATGAGTAATACTAAAACTTTTGATGCTTTGAAATACTATTAGCAATATTTTAGGCAATAGAAGATCCAGCGAAACCCTACAACAGATGCTGTTTTTATCATCCAATGGGTAAATTATAATATTTTGAATATGTACACACTATTCGTTTTTCTAACTCCATGACAACATTATCCACCAAGAATCAAGCACAGAGAAGAAAATACACGACGTGTTGTATTGTGTGTGCACGCAGGTAAGGTACATGCACTTCTTACACACAACTACTACACACTGAAACTGAACAGCTATAAATAAATAAGCAGGTAGGTAGGCCTACACATGATTGACGGTTGGATCCAGAAGCATGATGATTGTGTACGTAAAAATAAAGTCCTTTAGAGCCTAATAAACTATAGAGATGAAGCTTATCCCGGTTTCTGCTGTAGGGTGAAGCGGACATAATGTAATGAATGTGGCACTGATCGCCACGCTCTGGACTTGACGCTAGTCTATAGTAGATTACTTTGAACAAACCAAGAGGTGTGCCGGTATCGATGATATCAATTTTCACACCTGATCAAGTGAATGAAGTATGGAAATTCGGAGTAAATATAAAAGTTTCTTGCCCTAAGAACAACCGACGTGCCCCTGATAGCAGGAATCAAACCCAGTAACACGTTATTTTCAGAGTGGGATTTGGATCAGATCAGAAAACAGAGAGAAAAAAAACAAAAACAAAAAAACCGAATTTCCTTATTCTTAGAATTTTATCCACCAGACGAAATCCAACACTCGGAATAATCTAAGGAATCACAGACAGAATGTATTATCCACTGCGTCGTTTATGTTCGTGCTTGTATGCCACTCATAATCATACTTCATATTATACTACACAGCTCTATAATGATAATAATAATGACAATGATACTTAATAATAATAAATAGGTTGGTATCGTAAAGATCTGTAGTAACGGATTAGAACGGAGCACTGAGAATAGAGTTGTATATTGCCAGTTGCCAGCACTGTTATGCACAACATGTAGTATCATGATGAAAAAGCAAGTATAATACACGGGATTATTAAGTACTGTACAATCATTATTTTTATCCATCAGAATAGAATCCATCCAGCACTCCGATATATATAAGAAATTCACAGACACAATTTAATATGATGTATGTAGGTACCTGGATGGAGGCAATGAAAATAAAGGCTTTAGCCAGCATACGGTGAGTTTTTAATGATGATGTAGAGTGAAGAGGGAGGTATGGTGTGTGAGTGTGTCTGTAGTAAACAGAATTATGTCACTCATATTTTCTAACCACCTACGCTTTCCTCCCCGTTATTACTCTTACCAGCATGCATGCATGCCGCACACGCGCGCACATACGCACCACACACACATACACACACACAGGTTGTACATTTCTCTCTCTCTCTCTCTCTCCCTCTCTCTATCCATCTATTTAAATAAATATCTATCTATCTCTCTCTCCCTCACACCCACCCACACACACACACACACACACACGCACTTCCCTAATCTTCCCACTGTGCCAAATTCCCTCACTACTTTTCTCTCACATAAATTGTAGACAGACAGTGTGCCCCCCTGTGTAACTGCAAGAACGCTGTATAAGTCAAAGGAGCACATACAGACGAAGAAAAATCTCTACTTTTCATTGGTAGGTTTGTTCGTTGGTTAGTTGGTTAGTTGGTTGGTTGGTTGGATGGGAGGATGGTTGGCTGGTTGTTGGTTGGTTGGTTGGATGGTTGGTTGGTTGGTTGGTTGGTTGGTTGGTTGGTTGGTTGGATGGTTGGCTGATTGTTGGTTGGTGGGTTGGTTGGTTGATTGATTGTTGGTTCGTCGGTTGGTGGGTGAATTTTCATACCCCTTATAACATAATATCTTATCTTAATTTTATAAGGTTTTATTACAGAATGCTTTCTCTGCTTTTACAAATCCACCAACTTTCACATTAATAGATATTCGCTCAGAGCATGTTTGTGTTGATAATTGAGTCAGCTTTAAACACGCGCTTTCAGATTAATCAGGCGATGAAAATGTTCAATCTGTTCGCCAATGTTTTCATAATTTTTTTTTCGAAGACGAAGCATTTCAGTTACACTTATTACACATCTACTTCCTTTCGCGGTGCTCGCATTGGTCTTAGCCGCGAAAACAAGGGTGATTTGCACTCGTTTTATAGGAATAGAAGGCAGTTATCTCTGGACAGGTTAACGTACAGCCAATCAATGTGTAACCCTTTCACGGCGGGATTTGATTCCAACTAAATTGACAAAAAATGAAAGTATCTCAAACGTACATATTCTTAGACCATAAAAACTTGGAAGTATTTGATGCGTGTTAGTAGTTTGGTTCGAAAATAACCTGAGCATTGAAAGGGTTAAACTTGGGACTCCTTTTGATACTTTACTCCGTGTTCCTAGATTGAAGCCGTTTTCATTAAGGTGTGTCTGTCTGCACATACTGCGTTTTCTTACAGAGCGACACAACACAACACGACACAACGCGCGTGCTGGGTGCTGAGTGAGAGAGTGAGTGAGTGAGTGTAATAAGTGGGGGAGGAGATTTCTGTATAACTGTTTATAGGCGACATTTATAGTAATGATGAAAGTGCACAACTCTCCTGGGAGTTCTCTCTCTCTCTCTCTCTCTCTCTCTCTCTCTCTCTCTCTCTCTCTCTCACACACACACACTCTCTTTCTTTATCTATCTATCTGTCTCTCACACTCACTCACACACACACATACCTCTCTCTCTCTCTCTCTCTCACGCTGTTGCGTGTGTGTGTGTGTGTGTGTGTGTGTGTGTGTGTGTGTGTGTGAGAGAGAGAAAGAGAGAGAGAGAGAGAGAGAGAATAGGGTGTATGTTATCTAAACAGTAGTAAGTATGTAAATCGGACCTGTAGTAAGTTCTTATGGGTGTCTGAACTTCTATACCTGCAATCAGGTTTTTAACTCACAAAGATTGTACATATAATGTAATACTACTACGTGAGGTAATCGTCAAGGAATGAGCACGTTTGTTGGTGGATTGGTTGGTTGGTTGTTAACGCTTTGAAGAGCAGGGCGAAGGATAAGGGGAAGGAATGGGGTTAAAGGGGAACGGATAGAAGGGAATGGAAGGGGGCGGGATGGAAGAGAAAGAGTGGGACTGGAGAGGGAGAGGGCATATCATAAGCGTAGGGAAGGGGAGGGCAGAAGAGAGTGACGGGAGACGGGATGGAATTGGGGGTGGAAGGGTACAGGGAAGAACATTGGATCATAGGAAAGAGTATGGGAGAGGGAAGAAGGTGGGCGAAAGGAAGGGGAAGAGAAGAAAGGGTGAATGAGAGGGGGGGGGGGTAAGGGTGATTATGGCTGTGGTCGAACTATTATGATTATCATTGATACGACCGGGCCGTGGTTCCGTTGACTAAATGAGTCACCGTGATCGATAACCGCTTTATATTCTGCTCGTCCTGTCAATGACAACACGGCACTGGTAAAACAGAACAGGCCACACTCACACAGGTGAGAGTATGAGGATGTGTGTATACCATCATCTAAATAATGTACGGCATACGCGTAGCGCTAGACAATAAATAATGGACAATGATGAATGGGCGGTGGCAGAACTGGCAGGGCGAAGCACAAAGCCCGGGGACGGTGAGGGTTCAACTCCTACCAGTGGCACTTCGATGGGGTTTTTTTATTTGGCAAGGAGATTAAACTTGAATGACCTTCCTCACCCTGGTGTAAAAATGGACGCCCACCCACCTACAAAATTGGTCAGGAAAATCAAAATACGAGAGACCATAGGTAGACCAATGTCCTGTACAAAGGATGGCATCGTCTATCTGGAGCCCACAGGGAGCGCGAGGAAGGGGTAGACCACGGGAGACATGGCAGAGGTGTGTGGAAAGGGACATGAAAGGGATAACTGGAAAGAGTTAGGAAAGATGGCCCAGGATAAAGTTAAATGGAAGGAGCTTGTCTGTGGCCTATCCCCTGCCAGAGGTGGAAGGCTATGATGATGATGATAGGTAGACCAATGTCCTGTACAAAGGATGGTATCATCTATTTATTTCCGCTTGTCTGCTTCACGCTAGAAACCGGGATAAGCTACGGGTCTACAATAATTACACTGTAGCCTCTCAAGGAATAACTTTTTTTTAGATAGATATATAACAGTATTCTTACCCAAAAAAAACAAAAAAACTACATGACCACTCTTCTATTCACGACTCCAGGCTCAGTACACTTTACAATGTATATTTTATCCCTGGTAGAAAACGGGCATGCTATATACGGGTCTGGAAACTTACAGTTATTCTTAATAGGATGTTAACAGAGTTATAATAAAAGATGTTCAAGACAGATATTAAGACTTAAATGGTTTGATCATGTTTCTACAGGAAGATTTGTGGGCAAGAAACCAATCAACAATGAAATGTGTACTTGGAAGGAGATGGAAATTATGGATTGGACACACATTACAAGGCGTCCTGCTATAGCAAGACCAAAACTGACATGCCAGTCCTCACTGGACGACGGCGGACGCAAACTATAACAGCTGTTTGAGGGTAGCAAGGGTTTTCAACTGCTATGGTCCTATAAGCCTATAGGGGTAAGTAAGATGACAGACTAGCTAAAAGAACCGCCAAACTTTGACCCCGCGAGGGATGTTTCATAGAGATGATTTACAAGGGGAAAAAATATTGACAAAGCAGGACACATAAACAGATGATGGCTACCACCCACATCAGGCACTATTATGATCCAGGGAGACCCAGGATATCCTACTCCCTTTGTGTATAAAAGTACTCAGTCCTTCTAGATAGCAAGTGACTCTGTAGTTAGGTACCCCTCCACAGTGTAAAACATGGGGAATGACCATAAGTCTGTTAGGACGACAGACAGGACCAAGACTAAGCTCACAGTTGCAAAAACAGCTCTGTGTGTATGCTCGTTAGGGAGATCGTTAGTTTTAAGACGACAGGCAGGACTAAGACTGCCCCAACATACAGATGTGTGTATCTTGTTGAGGGAGACAGTGCTGGAAAAAGTATGATGATAGATAAAGCCAAAAGAGAAGAAACAGAAGTAGTGCCTACCAGAAGCGCCCGCCAACTGGCTGCAAATGATAGTCATGGTGCTGTTTTGTGCTATTGTGTTAGTGGCAGGCCAGTTGAAGGGATGAGTGACACAGGTAAAACTAAGTGCTGCCTCATTAATGAAATCAAATTTCTATTTCCTTTTGGCGAAAAAAACAAAAAAACATTCCAAAACAAAAATCAAATTATCAAGGGAAGGAACTATGACTTAAATACACAAACAATATGACAACAGCAGTTATCTCCCTTCTTTAATTTGCCTGGTGCGCATTTTATGGCACTTTAGTCTGTCAACCTTGCAGACCCTCAATGACTGGAGTGGACACTTTTCAATCAGCATCCCTGTTGCTAATGGATTTAATTTGGTCAAACTTAAACTTCCATTGTGATCTTAAGAATAATTTATTCCTAGCTGCGAAAGGGAACTCTTCAATTCAATGACCAAGAGCACCTACATCTTCCTGCAATATCATGGTTAGCCCTTACACAGAGGGGTCTTATTATAACCGAACAGACTATTAAATGCAAAATTTTCCAAATTTACGAGTTCATATAGCAGATAAATCAGATTTCAGTGGACTGACATGTCAAAAGCCTGAATTTTTGGCATAAAGTCAGTCCACTGAAATCTGATTTAATTGGTGAATATTGAAGAGTTTGATTTATCTAGTTAGATCTAGTAGCCCTTAGCAATGAGAGAGTTAAGTTTTATTTTTTAAATTGCATTATATACAGTTCTAACCACCGATATTAGGCCATAAAAGAAATGTCCCATATATTGAACATTTTAACCTTGCCAAATCTGACAGCAACCAAACTTTTATGATTGAATATTCTTAAAGTTAGAAAACAAAACATGTGAAAGAACTGAAAATCACTATTATACTACTAGACAGTCTAAAAAAATGCATAGAAAATAAGCACTGTAAATTGATGAAAATTAGCAAGGAAAGCAGAGAAAGACAGTATTGTTGGAGAGTGGGTTGTAAATTAATTTTCCAGTTTTACAATCTTTTTGATAAATCTAAGGTTGCATCAAAAATAGAGCTCCCTGGATGTTAACGTGTTGACAAAAGAGTCATAGGGCTCACTCGAACAGCTTGCCATGTCACAGTATACTGACACCTGGCTAAGAAATGTTCCTTTAATACCTAGACAGTGTTGCTAAAATGCTGATTTTAAAACCTGAGTAGCTCGGACAGGGTTTAGTACACCAACCGACCACTTCCAAAGTGCATCTATTGAGCAATGCCGCTAGTTCTGTGCAGTATGTTATATTTACTACACAGACAACTCTATGATGCATATATATATATGCCCAAAAGCAAACATAAGAAGGCATGATGAGTACTTGGCTTTTAAGCACTTCTCTATCATCTATCAATTTTTATTTTATTTTTTTAATAGTCTAGTATCTTAGCTTAGGACAGGGAAAATTTTTGACAGATGAGTCAATGACATTCAAAGAATTTCTGGCCGATTTTTTAGGATGAATCACTGTTTCTGTGAGAGGATCTCTAGTCTAGAGGTCTTCTAGACTAAGTCTAAGATATTATCAAAATTTCCTCTGGAAGTTTAAAAATTATTCTAGGTCTAGATATAGATAGATAAGAAAATTATTAACAATTAATAGATTAAATCAAACACATCTAGTAGAGAAACGAAGACCAATAAAAAAAATGAAAGCTTACTTTGCTCATACCAGTCGGCGTCAACTGTCTCATCTTCACCAGCTTCAAATATCTCGGAGGAGGGTCGCGAACGGGACATTTTTTCTTTCCTCGGTGCCGTTCTCTTATACTCAGGAAGATCATAATCTCATAATACACAAATTACGTTTGAAATATCCATCCTTTTCAGTCTAAATCCAAAGCTCATGAAAGGAAAGTGAGTATTTTTGCAAACTGCTCGTCAACACGTACGACGGTCGATTATGCTGATGATGGTGAAGAATAACTTCATTTCACCAAAATATAAGAATACTTCTAGCCGAATAAATTATATTCCGACTCTACTAATTGAAGGGATTCCTTGTATCAAATTTATACACAAAAGTCTTGCAAGTCAAAGAGCACCCTCAAGTCTCCGATGGCTGAATTATAATAAAGTTAAAGTTAAAGTCAATCCAATGACTTGGCTTTCAATGCATTTTCTGATCTCTGGTGTTCAGTTTCGAATATCAGACTATTAAATTTCACCTCTTCTTTGATGAGAGGCTGACAAATCTGACAAAAGGTTTTCTGAGCCTCAAGGATGCCAATAAATGTCATTGGTACTGGGAATTCTCATTATCATCGGTCTTTACTTTATCTTTTGACACGGAATTACCTGTTGCTCACTTTCACCTCTTTAATGAGTTTCTTGACATTTTCATGGCGCGCATACATGCTAAATTCCAGGTGAAACCGACTAGACTAGACTGACTCAAGTTTAGGTTCTTCATCCAACTGCCTGATTGGTGTAAAATGAGTATCAAACCACAATTTGGGTTTGGGATAGTTCTCTGCGATAGACTAGCGTCCTATTCAGAAGGCGACTATCCTGTCACTTGTCCTTTTCATGCTATAGAAATTTGGGCCAGTTGACTCTACAGTATTACCTCGCTGCGGTAGTGCTGTAGGTATACATTCAAAGATATCATTATTATACGGTCTCTGGTTTACTTCTAACTTTTTCTACATCACGGCCAATATGTCGTATAGAATTCTAAATTCTCGGTTTAAACTGTCAGATGACAAAACTGAACGGAGGCTATGCAAATGTACATGCATTCGACGGCCATTTTTAAGTATCATGTGGTCTTAAAAACATACATGATACACTACACACAGACACATACACACACACACACAACCAAACTTACACTACACACACACACTAACACCCACACATGTACACACACATACACACACACACACAACCAAACTTACACTACACACACACACTAACACCCACACATGTACACACACATACACACACATACACACAAACGCACGCGCATACACATACATAAACACACATACACACGCACATACACACGCACAATCACATAGACAAATATAAACACTCATACGCATACAAATAAACACAAACACGCACACATATGCATACACACACATACACACAAACACACGCAGATACACATACATACACACACA
>JAUEKZ010178329.1:0-14092 GCA_031471865.1 Melibe leonina | reverse complement strand
ATGTATGTATGTATGTATGTGTGTGTGTATGTATGTATGTATGTATGTATGTATGTATGTATGTATGTATGTATGTACGTATGTATATATGTATATATGCATGTACGTACATACGGTACGTAAGCTGCCGTCATCACCATTACCATGATCTTCGTTTCGATAATGTATTTTTTTATTCATAAATTTCCAAAATGCAAGATAAGATCCAAGTGATCGAATGGAAAATGAAAGTAGGAAATCCCGATTCTATTTATATCTAATTGGTATCCAATTGAAGGCAAGCCGACTACGTGGAAGGCGAAATGTTTGCCATGGAAATTGGGTTCGATATACGACAAGGAACTTGGACTCCGCCGAGATTTAATGGAAGGAGGTTTTGAAGTCTTGTAAGACGTCAAGAATGAAATGTCTCTATGACAAAATTTGAATCTCAAGCCAAGTATAACTCGATACGTACTAACTCCCTTTTTGACATTAAATCTGCGTAAAATCCATTTACTTCTAAACATGTTCTGTGTGCGAAAAATCGAAATTTGTTTAAGAACACAAGTAGTTCATGAACCAATCAATAAATGGAATCTAATTTCAATATATCAGGAACAATATTTAGCATGTTGCTGTCTTGTTCATTTCTTGTGAAGACAAAAAAGACGTTTATGAAAGTTGACTTCATTCTGGCTCTCATGCCGGCGAAAAGAAGTTAACAATGGGCACCATTTAATGTTAACGTGTATTGTCTTGTAGTAAACTTGTATATCTATCTATTTATCTATCTATCTATTCATCTATCTACCTATCTATATATCTATCTACCTATCAATATATCTATCTATCTATCTATCTATCTATCTATCTATATATCTATCTATCTATCTATCTATCTATTTATCTATCTATCTATCTATCTATATATCTATATATCTATCTATCTATCTATCTATATATATATATATATGTCATATGTCTGCCCTCCAAAGTCTTTCTTTCACTCTTTCTTTCGTTCTAAAATCTTATGCAGAGATTTCTTTTGTACCTTGTGCTTCTTGGCTTAGTTGTAAAGTGCACAAAGGGTGTTTTCAAGGGATGGACGAAAACAAACTCTAAGACCTGGGACATCGTTTAACTACCACATGAGGCGCCACTGGTCGATCGCAGATTATTTCCCAAAATCCGATTGTTTATATTAACATGGGTCTGCATTTATTAATAGTCACTGGTAAAAAAAAGTATTTTAAATATAATTTCTTGCCCAAGACAAAACGCACTCTCTCTCTCTCTGTTAGGACACAAGAGTGTTATGATGTGGGCCTCGATTTCAACACCATTTTCACTTTAAAACGATGGAAAGTACGAATGATTCCATTTAAGCTCCAAAAATCATTATAATTGTTTTTTATTGACCAGTTGTTATATGTTTACCGCCATTTCTTAACCAAATTTACGTCACACCAAAGGCGTAGCTCTCTAGATCTCTGGACAAGCAAATGCTCTGCCATAGAGAGATCAACTGAGCGCTTTGACCCAGCAACATTATAGTGATATCGGGCAAACCAGTCTTAGTACTGTTCCAATGATGCCAGGCCTCTGGCTAAAATGATGATTTTAACGTCTTAGGTATGTTGCAGCTTCGGTTCGAACCACAGACCTATAACTGGTACCAAAGCGGACGCTCTACTGATTCAGCTACGGAGCCGGTATGTAATCAATAAGTTTAAATACAAAATAAGTACTTTTGTTTCACTACAAGATCATTTTCAATACCCTGTCAAAACTATCAGCAAAGATGTGCGTGCCTATCATTCATAGAATATTTGAACACGCTTGAGTGAATCCAAATTATGTTTTTAAGTTTATTTTTTTTTTTACTCACCCATGGTCGCTGGAGTAATTAAAGCACTCATGACGATAATCACGATGACACACGAGGAGAATTGAGCCATGGCAGGATTAAAACAGGTTACAAAGTGAAAGATCTCTAGAATCAGAACATAAACAGCCCAAGTGGCCCCACGCACAACTGGCTTCAACGGACAAAGTGAGTGCTTGTTGAGTGTACGTGCTGCCAAAGCGTGAGCAGGGGAGGGAAGGGAGAGCGATGCACGGGAATGCCGTTCTCGCGGTGGGATTATGATAGGGACGGACGGACAGAGACAGAGAGAGCGAGAGCGGTTCAATGTTATTCATTGACCACATCACAGAGCAGGGAATGACTTGGCCACTATCGATAAGAGCGTTGCTCCTCCTACTCCAGGGCTGCCTCGTTAGGTCGCTCTTGCCGTTTGCCCATAGAAGACCTATGTTGACCGCAGGCCATCAATTCTTGGGTGCTGTGGAATGGAGCCAAATACCCAGTTAGGAGTGTACATACAGTCAAGACAAGGGCTATGCATGCACGGGCTACAGCCAAAATAAAGAACAAGCATTGTTGTGTCAAGCATCTGGTTTTTGTTTTACTTAAAGGTACCAGAGATACAAGTATCAATAAATCATATTCTTAGTCTAGACGCGACAGGTCAGGACTAATCGCTATGGGCATTCCTTCACACCGAAGTCCATTTTGACTTTAAATAGTCTACCTTGCGTCAGAGGTCGTATTTATTGTTTTAGTTATACTTTCTTTACACATCTCTCTATTTTTAAAATCTATTTATATCTATGTGTTGTATCTTTTTATCTAAACATTTTTGTCAATTTATTTTGTTACTCAAATTTTAGTGACTCAGTTGACTATTAGTATTTATATCTACTAATTTCTTTTTCTCTTCTTATCAAACGTTTTGCTATTTGTTTTATCGTAATTTGTGTATCTCTATGTCTGTATGTAAAATGACTTCTAAAATAGTTCCCGGTTGAGAGATACATATAGTTATCTATCTTATCGTATCTTATATATAAGTGTACAGCAATTGTAGAACAAAGAAGGAAAATGATTTAACTCTATTCGCGGGTGGTATAGTTTCTACTTTTCTTTTACAACTTGTATAAAAAGAAAATAAACGAATTCCGTTTGGTCACTTCAGGTTACATTTTATCACAAATTAAATTGTTGAAATGTGTGTAAAATAGAGCTTCATGATATCATCCATGCTGACACTGCTTGTCATGTCAAAGATTATCCTATTGGCTGTGGCTGACTCCATCATGGAAATTTTCCTAATAAGTTTATATTCGATCACCAGAAACCATTTTTAAAATGCTCCGTATAAAGATGGAAAAAATACCGTCCCTTTGTTTTGTTGGCTTATTTTAAAGCTTTGTGTTAGCTTAATCAACAGGGGAGGCTATTCTAACTAACCCATACTCACCCATCCCCAAACAAACGGGACCAGGCAAACAGAGTATCTGATTTCCGAGAGGGGCTTGTAAACACAACGGCTCCTAGCAATATACATTTTGACTTTCCCTGAGGAGTCGGCGTGTGCCGGAGTCAAGGGAATCAATAAAGGAGTCTGGCAGCATCTTGTATATCTCACAGGTAGATGAAGAAAGTACTCTACTACTTTACACTTTGCTACATAGCTCATCCGATGGTTTATGTGTGAGAGTATTAAGAGTTGCTGCTACTATGGTTTGCAATTCTACCCAGGGAATGTCCTTATCATTACATAATCATCATCATCATCACCAAAATTATCATCATCGCCATCATCATCGTTATCATCATGACCATATCCATCTGTCAGGTCGGAGTTGTGACCACCAATTATTATTATAATAGCTCTCGACCCCATTCGGTAATATGGATGGTATATAACATTCAGATTTATGTCTTGAAATATGTCGACCTGGGTGAGACATTAAAACAAGAATAAAAAACACTTTCTGTGGTTCTCAATTTAATGTGTTACATTCTCTGGTGTACAACATGAGTACGCGGAGTTTAAAGACCGCAATATTGAAAACGTAATCAGACATTTAAATCACAGTCTTCGGCACAATGTCATGAATTTTTAAACAAAAAGGTCTGTAACAAGATTGAGAAGAGGAAATAGAGTGGACGCCTAGCGTACTTGAGACAAGCTGTCTGTCGGGAGAAATGTGTAGATATGGATCTAAAATTGGCTCGGGTTTTGAGAGCTTTCGAGAACTTTTTGAGAACAGCTGAATAATCAACGCAGTTGTTCCATTGGAAGAAAGGAACGAAACCCGAAGACCATTACTGTAAGAGATACGTTGAGGAGTTAAAAGTCGAGCAATAATATTAAGACCAGTCAATCTCCTTACTAAATGCGCTAAGAATGGTTTACGAGACAAAGCTTCTTTTGGATCTTGAACCTTGAGAAAACTACAACAAGGGAAGTCACTGCGATAAACCAAATGGGATTTTGCCGCATCACTATCTACAGAGGCAGTATTGGTCTGCCTAAATCATTTTGCATTGACAATTCAGTCACTCTGGCTTTTGGGGAGTTAGGAGCTAGGGGAGGAAATGGAGAACTAAAAGTATTACCTTTGCTACGGATGTGTTTGGGAAATGATATTTTAGTTCGATGAAATGTTTTGTCATCTTAGTCTCCCTGTCCCTAGAACTCAACGAAACCTGACTAAAGCTGAAAAACTCCGAAAATAGGAAACATATTAAACCCAACGGCAGCTACCAGATAGAAGTATAAATCAATAACCTTTATTTATCACAAATTATCTCTATTCATCTCCCTCCTCTTTTTTCTCCCAATTCACGAGTTATCCTACTTCTCCACGATACTCTTTTCAAGCGAATAATTTAAAATACTGTTTATCTTATTGGATGTTGTATGTCCGGGTATCTTAATACCCGCCTATCTGCATAGATAGCTCTTCTCTGTGTGCCTATCAGAATTTCACTGTGTGCACACGACATTTCATACGCTCTCCTCACCGCTTCCCTCGCTTTCATACCCTCCTCAAACACACTTCTCGCGGTACCACTTGAAATATTCCTTTCAGTATCAAGTTAGAATCTATGAACCCCACTGACTCCAGATTGCCATATTCCATTTTTATACCTCCCTTTATTGTCCCTTTCACTTTGACTTTTTTCCTCATCAGAGATAGTTCCTCTTTCATGCCTCGCAACATCCTCCCACTAATGGTCCCCCGGTTCCATGTAAAACTATCTCGGAAATCTTTGCTTCTTACTGTCAATACGAGCCGGTAGGAATCATTCCCTCATTAATCCACACCGGCATCTTGACATTCCGGCACCATGTCTGGCAAGCAAACACCCTTTAAATTATTTGCTGTGGTATAAATCATCCGGTGCTCAAACATTGCGTAAATTTATATCCTGTATTTGTTTAAGATAAATAATGTGATAATTACATCTTCCAACCATGGCTGGCTGGACCCTTGGTGGCTAATGTGGTGGAGGCGTACTATGGCTTAACCTCTTAACCCAAACATGCACCAAAGGGTAGGAGTTCGAGACTTGCTGATGTGGAGAATATGATTGTTATCTTTGCCTTATAAAATTCCAACTTAATGACTTCAATCTTCTCCTAGTCATCATATGGTTACGCTAAAGTATGACATCATAATATCATGCCAACCACCAGTAAAAGATATATCATAACCTACGATGGAGATTATTTCTATAAGGTGGATGAATACGATAGAACGTGGTGAATTCCATTTAGATATCTTATCTTAACAGCTCTAATTTTATTTTGAATTAACTGCTCATGATTATAGTGAGTCGACAAACCATTTTTGCCATCATATTTACAAACTAAGTCTTAACACCCTCCATTGATGACCACTAAATGTGTACCAGTGATCAGCTGCATCTGAGAACAGTTTCATTCCTGTAATTCGCTTCACACATCTCATATACAAGCATAGATCAATTTTCCCACGGGCTGCAATAATATTGTCTTGATTTATGACATAGACATCGATGCTCGAAGTAGTGTAAAATACGTCACTCCAAGAATACGCTGGCTCTCAACGAGAAGCATTTCCTCTTGTTTTCAATCCAAAACCTAATCTGATCTTCTGTGAAGACACTCTAATTTTGTCATGCTATTACAATACAATACAAAATAACTGGTATAATGCCGGACTCACATTTTTGTTTGTATTGTAAAACATTTTATCTCGTTCCTATTAATCCTCTGTAGGAATAGCGCAAGGTGTAAGGGAACTATTTCAATGACAACCTCATTGGGGTTTGATCAATCTATCAATCACATAGCCGATGATTATTTTTTCTCTTAATCTTATCATGTAGACTTTTTCGTTGTTTCGAAAAAAAATTCAAAAAAGTAAAAAGGAATCAACTCTTAACTTTGCGATACATAGCACGAAGGGAAGCAAGGAAATTGGCCATCATTAATTCCTTTTTGCTCCCTTTCAACGCAGACGAAGTGGTGCGATGAAAGGGGCAGACTTGCAGCGTCCGAAGGACCTTCTGTACGGCTGTGCCATCGATCCGGCATCTTGTCGCTCCTTGCAGTTACCCTCCTTCTTCTACTCCTCCTCCTCCTACTTCCAGCCCCGTCTATTATCTTTACGGATCCATCTCCCTCTTGCTATTATCACTTCTTATCTTTCGCCATTCAGAACCTCTATGTAGCCTCCACCCTCTCTTTGTTTCCCGCCACGTCCGTAGTTTCGTAGAAGCTATTTGTTGGTGGTTTCCCCTATATTTCTTTTTTTGCCTCGTTCGCTTTATTTCACAACAGCACCCGTCCTTTTTTGCTTCCCTTGGCTCTACTCCTATTTATTTCTACGGCTATCATTTCAAGGATCTAGATCCCCTACGCATGCGCGTAGCCTACTATTATTCTCGCTTTCGCCCAGAAGGGGACGCAGAAATCATCGGAGGAACCGCCAGAAATACACACTGTCATGTTGACTTGCAAATTCAATGGCGATGTTGATTTGTATTCATAAGAGAATACGAGTCGAAGGATTGTAATAACATAACTGGGAGGAAATATCAGAAATGGATACGGGTGTTGGAATTCCCGGATGCTAACATTTCTTGTTTTAAAGGTGTTGGTCGGTGGCTGGGATGATAGATAGAGAGAAGACGGGGGAAAATAGCAGAGAGGAGAGAAGGTGGGTAAAATGAGTCAGAATCAGGAGGGGGCAAATAGAGGGAGAGAAAGAGGGAGAGAGAGAGAGAGATAGAAAGATAGATAGATAGAGAGAGAGAGAGAGAGAGAGAGAGTGTGTGTGTGTGTGTGTATGTGAACAAGATAGAAATAAAGACGCAAACGAAAGCCAGCACTCAGGAAAAAGGGACGGGTCGACAATGAGATACACTTATTCACATAAGTGATGATTATGTAATGATAAGGACATTCCCTGGGTAGAATTGCAAACAGATGCGGGTATAGAGAGAGAGAGAGAGAGAGAGAGAGATAGATAGATAGAGAGAAAGAGAGAGAGAGATAGTCTTATTTCAGTGTGAAAGACGGGGAGAAGCCATGGGCTATGGACGAAGAACTCAGAAAATACACTAAACAATCTTAGAGCGAGGGACCCCGGTTGACCCCTTAATGTCCAAATAAAATCCAATGTATTTAGATGTGCTTGATTCACCATGCAAAGCAGTGGGACGGGATGGGTGGGGGGGGGGGTGATTGCAGCAGAGTATTGTTTGGGGGGGGGGGGATTGCAGCAGAGTATTGTTTGCTATCTCACCATAATCTAATGAATAATACAGCGGTATTTTAGGACAAATACTCGGGATGTATAACAAAGTCCTCATTTACTTTGATCAACCCCTACGATGCTCGTTGACAACACGTATCCACTTTGCTTCAAGTTGTCTGTCATCAAAGCAATTTTTGATATTGAACGAGTCAGATTTGAAGGGAATGCATTGCAGGTACAAAATAAAGTCATGGGTAGAGAGAAGAAAAATGGAAAATCAGACACCATTCAACCTAGATTGCCAAGTAGAATGGTTCACAGTCTTGTCATGGTGGCCAGGCAATGGATGCCTTGGCATGCCCCAGGTCGGAGCACGCACTCGTCTCGTCATTTCTATATGCCTTTTTTTCATTTTTCTGCTATATTATATTGTTTCGTATGATGTGCACTGCATATTGTTTCAAATCCAACTCATTTTTCTTATGATACACAGTGCTTGCTCACAGCCTTACTTTTCCAAGAATGAATGGCAATGCGCTGATGTGTAATAAAAGTTTACAATATAGCAGGATGTGTAGTACAATCAACAACATCGCGAATTATAACAGAATGGCAATAAATTTGGTATCCATCTAATAATTATATTCTGATAAAACGTTTGCGCCAAAAATAGTTCGTTGGTATTGTTAATGGAAAAGGGGGGGGGGGGTGGTGTCTAATCACAGTATTGATTTACATGTAGAGTGTCTCAATAACGATAGTTAATCCATTTGGTTTGATAGCTGTTATTCTTACCTGGGGCAGCAGCTTCATTCGGCTGGGGCAGTGTTTGAGTGCAGTCTCAATAAGGTTAAATGTTATGTTGTGTCCTCTTTGAAAATTCATAGACATGTTAAGTCTATCTGCCTGCATTCACTCATACCATTTCTTTATTTCCAAAGAGTCTAACGTGCTATTTGGAACAGTAAGAATATATCGACACAATGAGTTACTGAAAAGAAATGATGACAATGATAACATCAAAGAATGCAAAGATTGAAAGGAAGCCAAAAAAACTGACGGGGGAGAGGTAGACAGGGCATCTTTTCTTTCCAAGCAAAGGAAATATATAGATGAAAGAAAAAAGAGAGAGGGAGAGAGAGAGAGAGAGAGGGAGAGAGCGAGAGGGAGAGGGAGAGAGAGAGAGAGAGAAAGAGAGAGAGAGGGGGAGAGGGAGAGAGAGAGAAAGAGAGAGAGAGAGGGAGAGGGAGAGGGAGAGAGAGAGGGAGAGGGAGAGAGAGAGAAAGAGAGAGAGACAGAGAGGGAGAGAGAGAGGGAGAGAGAGAGAGTGAAAGAGAGAGAGAGAGAAAGAGAGAGAGGGAGACGGAGAGAGAGAGAGAGAAAGAGAGAGAGAGAGAGAGAGGGAGAGAGAGAGAGAGAGAGAGAGAGAGAGAGAGAGAGGTACAACTCACTCTTTCTGTGCGATTCAGTGAGTACACATAATTGCACCAGTCATGTCTGAAGCTTGTAAACACACACGGCATCTCCGTAGCCAATACCAAACCCCGAAATGTTATCTCTCCATCTTGAA
This sequence comes from Melibe leonina, assembly GCA_031471865.1. Lineage (NCBI taxonomy): Eukaryota > Metazoa > Mollusca > Gastropoda > Nudibranchia > Dendronotidae > Melibe > Melibe leonina. The sequence goes on along the minus strand of JAUEKZ010178329.1, from coordinate 4,941 downwards.
AGTGTCAATAGACGGTTGTGTAAGTTATGTCTGTCTTTTTCTTTATTTTCTCCACCTTGGAGAACCGTCAGACAGCGTTTGTAAATTAGATAAGCATCGAGAGGAAAATATTCTTGACATTCCTCTCGTTACATACAAAGAGAAACCATAGTAGTCTAGGTCTCGGTACCCTTGAGAGCTATTGCTAGACGTGGAGATGATACACCCAGTGTGATCATGGTATGAAACTTTTAACAACAAGAGTAATAACAACAACGACATCAGAGACTACGACAATAACAACAACAAAGACAATAACAAATGGGAAGTCTATCAGTCATGGAGAGAATATACCTAGATAAAAATACCACGACATGCAAATATGAAAGATCTATTTGCATTAAAGTACAATATTGTAATGATAACATACGAGGTTAGGAATGAACTCATCGCCTGCATAGTGCCAATACGGCTAATTGATCCAGAGTTTCCCGGAAGAAAGCTGTGACTTTTTCTGTACCGTTGATGTCAGAATGCACCGAGAGAACCAGACAGAAATATGGACGAGCCCTCTTTAATTTCCACTAAATCTTTCCCTTTACTCTTCTTTGCCTCCTAGCGTTCAGGCTGGGTTGTATGCGGGTGTTGGAATGAGAACAAACAACAACAATAACAACAACAACAAAAAGGAGTGGTTTATGAACAAATTTGAAGTGTCCAAGGAAGCACAATACTCCAAAATAACTTATTTTATATTTTCATATCCATGTATAGCATTTTGATCACGTGGTAGATGAATTGAACATTCAACCAATCATTTGGTCCGATAATTATGAACTAAATTGTATGAGTAATTCATTGATAGTGTTGTGGCTCAAAGATTCGAAGAGTACCAGTTCAGCAGATAGAGCGTCCGCCTTGGAAACGGGTAGGTGGGTGATTCGAACCCATGCCGCGTGTTATCAAGCGCTCTGCATCATACATTGAAACAGAAACAGTTCTTAGACTGGTTGGATCGGTGTTAGTATTATGTGATTGTTAGAGCTATTCAAGTGAGCCCTCCATACATCTGTGGCCGCATACGTACTTGTCCAGAGAGATCCGGCTTTGATATCACCAAAATATGCTTCAAAACACATTGAACAAGCAACAGCTAACCATCCAACGAGTGGGAGCGTATACCGATGTTCTCAAAATAAAAGGGAAATGAGCAAGCGTTCACCCTCTGGACAGGCTGTAGGTCTATTGCAGATTTCTTCCAAAATCGATCATGACAAAAAAAAAAACTGGGGTTAATTCACCGAGTTTTTGATCTATTTACTCCACCAGGGATAACGGAAGTGTCACAGGCTTGGTTTGTTGATGGCTAAGTTGCTTGGTACGTCGCTAAGTTATATAGAAACGATGCCAAAACGTCTCGTCCTGACTTACGAAACAGCTCATTTTTCACGCAAAAGGCTAAACATCATATCATCGAAAACGCCTGAGGACGACTTGTGGTATGATTGTAAAGTGGACTCACACTTAGAAAAGAAGACGAGACTAGAACTGGCCATACATTACGACCCTTCCATTTCTCTGACCACGGACAGCAGCCAATCGAATCAAGCATTGACCACTGAATCCTGGCAGCCAATATGGCGCTCGGCGGAAATCAGATTGGGTTTGTCCCTTTTTGAAGGTCTGGCCTACTTTGTGATCTATGAACTGGAGGAAAGGGCCAGTGTGTGAGATTACTCACACTGGTCTTTCCTGATAGTACCTATTTCAACATGACACTCACGTCTACATGTTACAATAGCTAGGCTCTGCACTCTTTTTTTTCGTTTACGAACCAGTTGTCCGACTTCATTGCGAGAATTAATTAAACAGGTAAATGAATACGACAAATTGTGTATGTCTGTGTGTTCATATATTATGTATATATTTAATTAAAATCCGACGGAAATAATATTCGGGAAATGAATTGGGTACTATGTTTTATATCTTGACTACTCTTTGGTCTTGGCCTAATTTAACCGTGCTGCTAATGAAATTAAAAACAGTCGAGTATGAGAATTTCTATGACAAAACTCCTGTGCGAGATAAAAGTACGTTATAGATGAAAGGTTGCCATTTTATAGTGATACATAAACCTCCAGTCTTAACCCTTTCACGGGGGGGGGGGGGGGGGGGGGGGTCCCCCCCCCCCCCCCCCCCCCCCCCCCCCCCCCCCCCCCCCCCCCCCCCCCCCCCCCCCACGGATTCCAACCAAACAGAAAATATGCAAAATATTCCAAATGTACGTGTTCCAATACAAGATAAATCAGATTTCAGTGGACTTACAAATGCCAAAGGCCTGAAACTGTATCATCATTCGAGAATTATCATTATTGTTGATGAGCTTTGCCTTTTGTCATAAATTGAACCTTTTGTAAAAGGGCATGAAAACAATAATCGAAAGAATTAATAGAATATGAGAGATAGCTCAATCAGATAGATGCAAAGATATTGAGACTGGAAAAGAAAATGGGGATGGGAAAGGAAGAGAAAGATCGATCGATAAAAGTATAGACCACATCCTGCTGTCATAAATAGACCAATAAACCATTACCGCCTGAAACTGTGTTATCTCTGGACGCCCGTGCTGGCGATTCCGTCATATCAATACACACCCTCTCACACACAACTCCCTTGGTCGTATTTTTTTTATCTCCCCTTGCGTCCAATTTCCACACACACCATGATATGAATACACAGAGCACCACGAAAGGAAAGTCACTTTAGTTTCCGGTGTCCATCTTTCTACCAAGAATTTCTAACCAGATTTGCAATTTCGGCCTGTAAAGAAGACTGCGCCTGAGCAGTCAGACAGACAGACATAATAAAGAAGCAGGAGCGATATCACGATGACTCATAAAAAAGAACTCAAGAAGTAGAGATAACATGACAAAGGGAAAGTATGAGGGGGGGGGGGAGGAATCGTCCCTGAGAAAAGTAGTCCGGAGACCATTCGATATGTTGGGAGAGTGGACTCGTGTTTTCTAAGGCCAGGACTTTGAAAGACCATCGATCTAGACGTATCCCTGGCGTGTGTGTAGATTCTATAACAAAGTATGCATCTATCCCTCCCTATCATATCAACTACATCTACATTATACATTTTGAGACATTGTGCTGCCACAGAGCGCCTTTAGAAGTCTTGTCCAAAATTGAGTGGGATCGGTTGCACCCGACTATCACAGGTTAACTAAATTTGACGGTATTACATAATATATTATACACTACGTACTTTAGATAATCAATAGAATGACTCATTATTTACTTAACTCAAGGCATCGTAAGTCCAGTTATTTATCACCAGGTGACCAGATAAAGTTCCGCCCCACACATTGCAGTAAGATCGTTATTAACAAAGGTACGATAAACAAACTGCTTGAATGTAGAAATTTATCCGGAGTTACCGTTAAACATTTTAAGATTTGCTTAGCATAACCAAGAACAGGCGATTTTTCCCGCAAACTGCAAACTTTGAGCAAACTCCATGGCCCATGCTATAACGCTCAGTGAAATTCATCACGCATTAATTCTACTTGAGGCCCATCATTCACAAACCCTTTGATGGCTTCTTTCATGTCCAAAATAATAAAAAATATATTCCCACACTTCAAATAGTTCCAAAGAGGACAGACCACTTGACTCCAGTCCTGACTGTTCACAGGCCAGCGGTGCTCAGTCCCAGTGAAGGACTAACTGTTTTGTGACCAAAACGATTCTCTTTTCAGCGCAGAAGAGATTTCGCGATTAAAACAAAAGCAAAGACATCTTTTAGACATCTAAAGGCATTTATTGAGACAACATGACAGTATTAATCAAGGAACTCCTCTTTTCTGATTGACCTATCACAAGCCATGCCTCTTGCGACGTGGGAAGGGAGAAATCATTGATTGTTTCAAAATTTGAGTGCACGAATTCGCATCCTGCCAACCTTGCATATATTTTTTAATATACTGGCGTTTAGGTTATGACTGCATTCGTTTGGTATTCTGAAATAGTATAATTTTTATATATAAGAATAAAAGACTATTTCAAATGTTTAAAGAAAACGAAAAAAGAAAAGAAACTCGGAGGAGAAGGGTTTCAAGTGATTTGAATGTGCTTTCATTCGCTATCGAGACAAAACATAGTCAAAAAGTTGTCCACTACATATTAAGTGTTTTCTTTTATTTTCAATGTGAAATGAGGAATCCGATGTGGCAAGTTTTTAATGTTATACTCAATGCATTATCGAGACCCAATATCGTCAGATCGGTTATTAGCATCCGCTGCAGCCGAAGACTCGGGGAGGGAGGGAGGGGAGGGGCGGGGGAGGGTGTAGGGGGCAAAGGTCAGGTCACGTGACCTGGCTGTCACACACCACCCCACCCCCCCACCCCCAAGGTCAGTGAGGGTGAGCCTCGAGGAGGAGGAGGAGGAGGACACGGCTTCTCGGGTGATGTCTTGTTAATTAAAATGTTTAAACAAACTAACACTGGACCGGGGTGGTACTGGTGCGAGAGTGGCGAGAATTAAAACAGTTAAGATAGAGAAATCTCAGCGCCATGATAATATCGTTTACGGGGGTTTTTTTTCCTTCTTTTTTCTTGCAGTATTAGCATTTCAGAGAAGTTTTTTCTTTCTTTCCATCAGTCAATCGTGGCGTGTTGCCCCCTTACCCTTCTTCTTCGCCTCATTGTGTTATCGCGCCTCTCCAAATTTCCTGTGCGTGAGTGTGTCTATGCTTCTGTCTTTTTCTTCCTCCTAACGGGAATTACCAACCCTCCATCTCCACCATCTCTATCTATCTTTCTCTCTTTCTCTCTCTCTCTCTCTCTATCTCTATCTCTCTCTTATTCTCTCTCCCTTCCTCCCTCCCCCCACCCATCTCTCTTTTACTCTCTCCCTCTCTCGCGTCCTCTCTATTCCATGCTGTATCACTCCCTC
>JAUEKZ010178328.1:0-18198 GCA_031471865.1 Melibe leonina | reverse complement strand
ATAGGCTTTGTTGTAGCACCGTTTAGTCGCTAGTATCATCTACAGAAAATGATCTAGAGAGTCGGGTTACAGTGCAAGAGATTAAATGTCAAATCATTCTATTCTATAGAAGAAAACAGTGAAAGATATGCGTCTATAGTGTGAAAAGAAATTGGCAAAGTTTGTTACCTCATTCACTTCCAGATTTTCTATCATCTTTAATCCTTATTCACTACTGCTTACCAGACACTAACACTTACATTGTGTTTTTGAACCTGTGTCCCTGCCCCTACTGAATTTGAGATTTTGAACAAAAAGATACTCAATAGCTCTTGGATAAATAAAGTAAAGGGGAATTCAGGTCTAGAAATTATACCTCATGTATTTTTTTATACTCTGTTACAAATACGATGATCAATGTAATGATTGTGTGCTTATCAACCTACACCCGTGATCAAATTTACCTGAATGTATGCTCCTTCAGCCTCTGTGAGTTTGTCATCATGTTTTATTTCCAATGAAACTGTGCTGTCACTGTCAACAGCAGCCATTTCTACATCAGTTGTATTGGCCATGTAGAAATTTCCATAGAAATCCACAGGGCGAATACCTTTGGAGAGGAGAAAACAATAATAAACAACTACATTCACTAAAAATAACATTCAAGGAGGAACTTAAGAATTATCCTCTGGCATTGAACATTTAATTGCTGCACCTCGTATATATCCATATGACAGATTCAAGCTGATACAAGTAGCTTTTCACTTATGTAAATCGGTAAGAAATACAAATGAAATGCTTTTTGTAAATCAGATTAGAGATTATTTTGCACTTTGCAAAACATTCAAAATAATCAATATGTCTGCTCATATAAGTAAGTACTTGCCAGTATTTCTGAGAAATCTGATTTTTCTAGTCTTGAGACTTTATAAGTTTCATTTTAAAGCTTTCTTTACGCACACAACTGAAGATAAAAATGCATATTGTATCTCAAACAAAAAGAAATCTGACTTAAAAATTAAACAAAACGGTTTTAAACAAATGTGCCGCATGTTCTTATTTCTAGGTTTAAATAAAAAAAAATAATTCAATTCTTTATCAGGAGCAGTAACAAAATACCCTGTATATTTATGTTACCTGTGCTTGTTCTAACACGCAGAATTGTGTCAAAAGCTTGTGATCTCATTACAGTCTTTTTCAAATCTTCAAAAAATCTGTTCCCATCAAGGTCAGCCTGTAGATGAGATAATAATTTTTTAAAACTTCTTGTTTTATTTTTCATTTTTGGAGTGTGTGTGTATATATATATATATATGTTTTGGTATTTAACAAACGAATAGCCTGGCTGGCCTTCATTTCAAAAGCTTTTTAAAGTAATGAGATGCTAATTCTGAAATAGAAATTCATGTTAACTCTTTCACTGCTAAGGACACAAAAAATCGTCAAGATTTGCCTGTTCTTATACCAGATAAATCAGATTTTAATGAACTGACATATGCCAAAAGCCTGAATTTCAGGCTTTTGGCATATGTCAGGTCACTGAAATCTGGTTGATCTGGTATAAGATCACGCACATTTTCAACATTTTTCATATTTCAATTGGGTTAGAATCAGACCTCGCTGTGAAAGGGCTAATGTTAACCAAGCTTTGTTTAAATAAAAATATAATATTGTAAATGGTATATAAAGTCAACTTGACCAACCTGAAAGTAGCTGTATTTGTAAATATTACCAGAGGTAATTTTACACACGTCTGCTATTGAAGCAATATCAATGTACTGGTTAGGAAACAAAAACAGGTCAACACTGCATCCCGCTGCAACACATTCAATTCCAAGTTTGTTGTAGAAATTAGTCTGGGCAGTCAAAATGGTCTGTAGAGACAGAAACAAAAGAAAAACATTATATCATCTTTGAAGAATGACAAGAATAGTCTATTCCTATACATGAGACTTCATAAAGCACATTTTGCAATATCATTTAAATACTCTGCAATCTCAGAACCATCAAACTTGCCAATATTCAGTGTGAGGAAGAAGGTTCAAAACACATTTCATGTCTTAATTTTGGACCCATTAACATTTACAATGCTATAAAGGTGAGTGCTGTTACAGCAGTTTAAAAAAGGTGACCTCAAAACTCCAGTATCATCGATTAGAAATTGCATCACATTATAATAATAGACCTGACTGAACACACTGGGTTACTACATCAATATATCATACAGATCAATGTCATGTTGCACTGCACGCAACACTGACTAATCAGGAATGGAATTAAGGTAAATAACAAATTGGTTAAAAAAAAAAATTTTTTTTAATTATTGCACAGAGTTTGTTATATAATCAAGAAGCAAAATACACAAAACATACTTTCTCTTTCTCTGTGCCTAACAACTTTCGGTCATCTCTGTTTTTCAGCTTTCCAGGGGCTTCGGCAGTAGGTAGACCAGTATGGAAAATGTACAATCGACCAGCTCTGTCTGAGGACTTTAAGGCATCAAGACCAGCTTGAATAACAGGACCTAAAACCAACTCCGTTTCCTTGGATTCGGCAAAGAGTTGGGGAATCTGTGATAAGAGACTGAGCACAAAAAAAAAAAAAAAAAAAAAAAGAAAGAAAGAAAAAGAAAAGAAAGAAAATAACATATAAATCACAAGGTAACTTTACCCTAATACCTATTGCACAAAATATTTTAGCAGGTCAATATTAAAAACTATGTTTTAACACAAGTCTCAATGCTTGAGATCTTTTCAATATTACAGACCAACAATCTTGATCAGAAATATTGAGATCAATAAAAATTCTTGGCTTTCAGAGAGTATTTTTAAAAAGAAAATCAAATATGCAGAAGGGTAACCACAGTATAACCCAACAACAAACTAATGCAGACAGATACAAGTTACTTAAGACACACACCTGTCGATGACCGCTTCTGACTCAGACAACTTCACCAAGAATCCATCTACTAAGGGAACAAACATGTCTTCTAAGTCTGAAACAACCATCATTTGGGGCTGGGCGAGAGAGCTCTGAAGCGGGAAAAAAGGATTTCCATAAATTAACAATAATAGTCTGTGAGTGCATAGTTGTCAAAGAGAGAAAACTAAGCAAAATAGACAGCTGTCCTCTATTTCTGAGTGTCAAAGATATCAAGACTAATTTATCTGGTAATTAATTTAAAGAAACTTCACAAGAATGAAATTGCGAAAATTTGTTTGATATTGACTTTAACCTTAAAAATCTTACATTGACATTGTAAAAATGAAGTTCTTTGTGGTATGTCACAAATCCAACTCTGATTTCAGATTCATCTGCACCAGCCTCCCTAAATAAAAATAAAAAAAGAGAAGAAAATTTGAACAAAATACATAAGATGTATAACAAAATTAAAAAATGAGAATATAAGGTCAAAAGTGAGGGTAGAATGAATTTCACAGTTTGTACTTAAAGGTACCCACACACGATACAAATCTTAAGTATTTGTGAGTAAAAGTAAGGAAAAAATATTCTAAAAAGGACCCGTGCTGATAGCAGACCTGTAAATTATCCTTATAAAAAATTGCCTGAAATTTGTTCAAGACAACACAGCTCTACAATTGAACAATTAATTGCTGTATTTTAGCTTCGTAAATGAAACAGACCGCTGATTTTCACTCTAAAATTTTATTTGAAACAATACTCACAACCCATGGAAGCTTACGAAAATTACAGAAAATAGTTAACTTTAATCAAGCATGAAATGGGTTGAGCTTGTTGAGTAATTTGTTTTCAGATCAAATTTTTGGTAAATATTTCGGGTAATTCAAAATCTAGTCTTAGGTAAACAAATATTTCAGGTCATTCCATTTCTAGTCTATCATTCTGATCAATAGCCAGTCTATAATGACGAATCATTGCTAAGGAAACACCGAAGGAGAGGAATTGGGTACCATAGGTCAATCTACTGCAGAGCTGACAAGACACACAGGATTTACAAGGCTTGTTGATATTCAAAACGTATGGTTCGTATCATTAAAAGTTTAGATTTTAAAAATCCAATTGTGCAGAAGATTTTCTAGCTGGAAATAAGAGCTTCTAAGAGTAACAAAGTAAGTCCTTTATAGCCAAATGACCCATAGACCCAGAGCTTATCCCGGTTTTCGATATTTTCATTTATATCACCGGTCATTCTAAATGCATTTATTTACTCTCATGGTTGAAACACAGACCAAAACTTACTTGGGTAAATTTACAAGGATATCATTCTTCAATCTATCACAAATGAGCTGAACAAGTCCACTTTTTACACTGGTGTATGAGACATCAATCATAAATATAAAAGCTGGCTCTTTTGGTGGTATTGCGTTCTGAAAATAAAAAAAAAAATACAATAAACTGTAAAAAAATATTACATATTTTGTAAAAATTATAAAAATAATTGTATACTTTAAAATCAGACATTTTATCATACAATATCATGTCTTTTTAAAATTTGAAACAATTAAAGCCCCATCAATTCTATAAAACAAAAACAGAGACTATAATGTGTTGTCTCTAATAGGATGAACTTCATACCTGATATTTGCAATACAAAATTTCTATCATCATGCCTGAGAATCTTGATATAGCAGACACAAACTTTCTTTTGGCATAGGTTGTTTGCAAATGTGTAACGTACCTTGCAATAGTCCTTAGTTGCGACAAATTCATATGATCCTAGACACAACTCAGCTCTATTGAAACAATCGACTCGTTTACCAGTGTGATCAAGATGGGCAAAATATTCATTTGGAACTGCAAAGAGATCATTAACAAAGACAATCAATGTGGAATCAATCCTGTCCTTAAAAATACATTTTCATATAAAAAATTAAATGAATTAAGTAAAAGACAACACTTAAAGGAACATCCATTCCAAAATGATTCAAGGCACACAATTACAACCCCCCCCCCTCCAAAACTTACCCACATCGCACTCAAAGATACTTAAATAATGAAAAAAAAAATATTCCGAAAAAATAATGTGATTGAGAATGGGGGAATGAAAGAAAAAGAATCCTTTAGATCAGAAATAACCTTTTCAAATAATTCAATATTTTGTCTCAATCTGATGAGAGAAATGTCTTCGCAAGATCAATAGACATTATATATAGTTTACCTCAAACAAGCAAAGCAAAGTGCGTTGAGGTTTTGGCATAAAGGGGTATAAATATATCATTATAATTATAATCAATAAAAATTAAGTAATAAATTCAATCTCACCCTCGGTAGAAGCACCACAAAATACACACTGGAATCGCCTTCCACCATCAGTAAACTGCATGTACGGGTTCATGTATGCCTTGCAACGTTTACACCTCACAGGTCCAAGTTCTCCTAAATCAACCACTGGGGGAATTTGCTGGATAGGCATTGGGAAAAAAATGGAAATGAAGATCAATGATTTTAAGTAAATACTTTTTGTTCTGCAATGAAAAAAAATGTAATTCCAAAATATTTGATGACTTTTCAATTCAAAGCTGTACTGATTTTAAACAAAAATTCTAAAATTCATGAATAAACCACAATTTTTTATGAGGAAAAGTTGGAAATTGTATACAACAAAGCCCCAAAAGACAATTAGTATGATAAGAGAGCCGCCTTCACAATGTCCCTGACACCGTGCCAGACAATTTACAATACTTGATTGTATTTGTTGGTATTCCACTAAACAACTACAACCATGCATGGCAAATTGATACTGTCTTGACTTTTTGTTCTTGAAAATTAACATTAAGATAAATCTTGTGTATCTTGATTATAAGAAAAAAAAGGTACTTTTTTGGACCACACAGTATCTAAGAGGAAACTTGAAAGTTAACCCGCTCAGTGTTATGATATCCAAGCTGTTTTTTTCTTCTATTTACTTTCAAGGAACTCACCTCTGTATCTGAAAGCTCAGCAAAAGGGGACACTGCTACAGTAAATGGTATATGAGAAGATTTCATCATGTCTGCTGTACAAGGGATATTGTACATTGAAGATCTTAAGAATTTGGGGTTTGCATTACCTGCAAAAAATAAAAATAATAAATACAATAAAAGACAATGCCAGTATTCAAGTGTGCACTTTTGCCCTGCCTAAGATAATGTCTACGTCTGTGTAGCAACAACTTCTCATTTAGTTTTAATGGGTAAATAAAAAAGAAAATGTTTGGCTACAGGGATGTATCCCATGTCCTATTGCTCTATTTGAAGCCACACAAAAAACTAGGCCCTGACAGTGCATGAAGCAGCATAAAGGGGAGGAAATCAAAACAAAATAAAGTTGTCTGAATCAATATGTCCATTCTGTTTCAGTTGAGGCAGATAATGTTAATAAATAGAGAAAAATAATTCACATAAAACTCCATTTCATCAATTTCAAAGACAGGTAAACATCTCAAGTTTAAAAACACATTTCTAAAAATGATTCGCAAGAAAAACAATGCAATGAAAGTCTGGTTTCAAGGAACAAAATTGGACCATAAAAAAAAATGTTTTCTTACCCCTGTCATGTGTGGTGAAATTTGTTGTAACCAAAGGTGGAACATTTCCTTTTGTGTCTGTATAGAACACACCAGCTCGATTTTTTTTGTCATCCTCTATCACTTGAATCTGGCCAATTAAGATAATCAAAGTAAAAATCATTAAACTCATCCAATTTCTTTTGATAAAGAAAAAAAAACCAAACAATATTAAATCAAATAGTCTATTTTCTATATTCATACTGGTCTTGTTTTCTTTCATATTTGAAATCCTGGGTGCTTATATGACCATTGCAGTTGCAAGTGCCCTAAAACTCTCAATAAACAAACAAACAAAATCCTGATATAAAATAAATTTGGTCAAGGATTAAAATAAGTAAATCTATAAACAAAAGAATTGAGTTCACTCGTCTATACTTGAGGAGAGCTGTGCAAGCTTCTGGATGTCAGAACAACTATATGAGAATCTTTTTTACAAAACTACTAGAAACACTTAAATCATTGAGCAGTTTGAAGTCTACACCTACAGGTACGATAAAAAGACATTAACATTGTGAAAAGCAAAAACGGGATGCTTGATCCATCTATCTATGCATTACCGGACTAGGCATCTGATCTGGATCCAGTCTTCTCTGGGCAGGCTGCATGGCCGGTTGTTGCTGTGGGCCGCTGTAGCCTGGCTGCTGCTGTCCATATGCGCCAGAGCCTGGGAACTGGTTAGGAGGCATAGCCGCTCCCATTTGGGTAGGAGGCATCTGGCCTGGGCCTGAAGGCGGTGGGTGCATCGACTGGACAAAAGCAAATGTGTGATATAACCATATCAATATATAACTATATTCCCTATCAATAGATGACTAGCATGTTTAAACTCTTTTGATCATCCTTATGGTTAATCACAAGTGAACAATGTAGTACAGTAGAAAGCAGTGATGATAATACAAAAAGACCAAAAAGGAGGAAAAATACCAGATTTATGGAAAGAAAAACAAAACAGCCAAGTAAGAGGTAAAGAGGAGAAAACTTCAATCAAAAAGGAGGAATTCCTCCTTTTAGATGAAAACTGTCATCACTGAGAAAGTAGAACACTTTTAAACACACATCATCTCTAGTCAACAACTACAGACGGAGCAGGGAAAAGCGGTATATAAGGGTGCCTCATCTGCTACAACAGGTAACAACTGAGATTGTGAATTAATGAATAAAATTTTTTAACTTAACATGAAAAGCTCAATAGATTTACAGCTAATGACATGATTTGTTGACATTTGATTGTTGTGATGTAACAAATTTGCTTTCCATTAGTCTCTACCTGTGAGGGAGGTGGAGCCATTCCAAACTGTCCAGGTCCTGATGGTTGTCCTTGATAACCAGCATTGGGTTGCTGGGGCTGTGACTGGCTGTAACCAGGGTACAAAGGAGGTTCTTGTCCACTATTAGAGGATGGAGGAGCCATTTGTCCCATAGGTGGCATGTGAGGGAACATATTTCCTGCTGAAAGAGGCATTTGTCCCATTGAGGAGGGAGGTGGGGGCATTTGTCCCATTGAAGATGGGGGCATCTGTCCCATTGAAGATGGGGGCATCTGTCCCATTGAAGATGGGGGCATTTGTCCCATTGAAGATGGAGGCATTTGTCCCATTGAAGATGGGGGCATCTGTCCCATTGAAGATGGGGGTATTTGTCCCATTGAAGATGGGGGCATTTGTCCCATTGAGGAGGGTGGTGGAGGCCTTTGTCCCATTAAGGATGGAGGTGGAGGCCTTTGTCCCATTGCTGGGGGAGGAGGTGCCATTTGTCCCATGGATGAAGGTGGGGCTTGTCCGCCTGGAGGGGGAGGTTGCAGAGGCATTCTTGCCATTGCTGGTGGCTGGTTGGGCTGAGGAGGTCTCATGGGTCTATTCCCACCCATTGGAGGGGGACCAGGTTGATAGCCAGGTTGATTGGCAGGAGCACCAGGCCCAGGGAAAGACTGCGGCATGAAACCTGGACGTACTGCTCCTTTGTTCGGGTCAGAAATATTCATGTGGCCAAACTAGAAGAGGAAAAGAAACATTAACGGTTATGCAGATAGGTGTGTAAAAACTGATGAATAGATAAAAAATTCAAATGTTTTTATTTCAATGCTTAAAGAAACATCTTTTCCAATGCACATAAGGACATAGAGAAAAAAGAGGCCTGAATGAGTCTGTTTTGTTCCTACTCCTTAACTCATTTCCTCGTGACTCTTGACACACATAAAATTTTCTAGTGGCAGTAATGAATAAACAAAAATTATATACATGAAGACTCCTGTGAAATTACAATCATAGATTATATTTTTGAGAAAAATGAGTTAAATTTTTTAAAAACGATGTCTTTTATAAAGCATTCTAGAGTTTGTCTTCCGTTTTAACAGACTCATTTATAGCTAGGCTTTTTTTAAAATGAAGAGAATGAGGGCTTGCCAATCCAGGGGCATAAAATATAAAACAGCAATGTAGAGAATGTGATTTTTTCCCCGGCCTTTTCTTCCAATAGTCATCACAGATCTAAAACAAAATTCACTGGATTAACAAAAACCTAAAAGATAAGACTAGAAAGAGAAATACGCTTTAAAAAAACCTCCAAAAAACTGACATTGTAAAATTTAAAAATTTATCTTCATCTTTTTTCCGTGACTTTCAAGTTTGTGAGCAAAACAAAATTGCAGGAAAAAATACCTGTGATGTTGGTGGCATTGGTGGTAAATTGTTTGCAGGTGGCATCCCTGGTTGACTAGGTAAATTGGACCCACTGCAATAGATAAAATGTATGTTTAAGTTTGTTAACCCAATAAGGAGCACATTCAAATAGAAAAATTAAAATCCTTCTAAATATCTTTTCAGAAAAATATTTTTTTTCTTCTGAGACAGATGTAAGATATGCAGGCTCTGTCTTCCTCATTAGATAAACCTTTTTTATGCTTTAAAATAAAACGATTTTTCGTCAGTTTAGGTTTTTAAAACTAAGAAAGCACTTACCCATTAAATGGTGGCCCATTTTGTACTCCTGGTACACCTCCTTTGTTAGCTGGAGGTGGACCATAATTCTGAGAAGCACCTGTTGACAAAACATAGAACATTGAAAAGCCTTACTTTAAGACCAAAGATACATTCAAAAAGTTTTGTGATAGGTACAAAGGATAGGAAACACCAAAAAAATTATCTTTTTATAAAGGACTTCAGACATTCTAAGAGAGGTAATATTGGTAATGACCTTGTAGATAGGCAGGCTATAATTAGCTAATGGCCATGTGAAGGGAGCCTAGTTAGTAGTTAAAGGGATAAAATCCACTTGCCAACCATTAACAACCTCAAGTTATTTTTTTCCTTTTTTTTTTCCCACCTTAGTTTCTAGTACTTTTCAATGAACACTCCTGCCTTAGTGAAGCTTTCAAGTCCCTCCAAGGATTTAAATTTAATCCCCACCCAGCAAATTCCTAATTCCTGTAGGTGTATTCCAGGACGAACTCAGCTAAAGATACTTACACACCCCACCGTGTGTAAACATTTGTTAGGATTCACTCTTTACAGGAACAATAACGCTTATAATAAGAACTTCGAAAGTTCTAGTAGGCCATTTATTTTCTGCCAATGTAGATATATGATAAAATACCAGAGAAATCCAAACAAAACAGTCGGAATGGAAAATCTGGAGCTCAACAAATGCCCCTTAGCCCTGCTTAAAAAAAAAAAACTGCTGCGTAATAGATATTTATTATCGGTAACTGTAGAAGCAGAACTTAACAAATACGCACTCCCAGTGTTCGTACTGTGAAAAGATTATGGAATTGAGCAAATTCAAACTAAATGTGAAGAAAACCATCACTCACTAGACGCAAGATGACTAAATTTACTCAATGAGACGACTGAAGACTAGGACACAATAAGGCAGTGAGAGCCGAAAGAAAACTCCGGACTAAACCCTTCAAAGCCTCCAAATCTGTGCCCCCTATTGGAAGGCCTGGCAACCTTGTCATTTGTTTGGGATAAAGCAAACCGGCAACCTTCCCACCACCCCCCTTTTAAAATCAACAAAAATATTACCTTGATGGTCAGCACCATTGAACATTGCAGGAGAGTTTTGATTGGTAGGTACCATGGGGGGCGGACCCCCAGGAAAAGGAAATTGTCCACTCATTTGAACTTTATTATGGCTTTCCTTGCACTTTCAATCTGAAAACAAAAAAGTGTAGGTCTACCATTCTTGAAAATAATAATAAAATATAATCAGTAATGAAAAAAATGACCCAACATTCTAGTGTCATCAAAATACATTTCAGCTCAATGATTAGTTTAACTTTTACAAAGCACCTCTTTATCTTAATTAATTAATTAATTTCTATGACTTTATAACCTTCTCTTCGTTGACAACTAAGCAGGAAGGCAGTTTTAAAGTTAAATAAGCTACAAAATCAATAAAGTCTATAATATCTAGATTTAGATCTGATCAAATAAAAGATTTCAGCATCAAGGCACGAAACTAAGCTTAACAAGACAGATGTAGACTAGTCTACAATTGAATTCCTATCTGTAGATACCTACATGTGTGTGATTAAGGAACAGTTGTTACTTCATTTGGTAAAAAACTTTTTGCCAGCTTTACTCTCTGAGTGTAAAGATATCGATCTAAGATCTATATTAAAAAAGGATGTGTGTCTCAACCGCAGACCGAACAAGAATCTGCTTGATATATCTGAGCTGTGACTATCTAGATATCTAGATAGTCGTATCCCTAGACATATATCTAGACTTGGAAATTAATTATCGCAAGATGATTTCATTCAACTTGACTCAAGAGATTAGTAGAAATAAATCTTAGATGTTTTGAGAAGTCAATCTTAGGAAGATAATCCAAAAAACACAGTTGTTGGCACAATAACAAGGGAGACTGGATTGTGACCCTCTAATTTCACTGCCTCAAACTCTACAACTCAATATTAGAGTGATTAATCAAACAGTGTTAGGAAGATCATAAAACTACCTTTAATTCATACCAATAGGTTGATCTTAGTGAGCCTTATTCCTATTCCTATCCAATCTCTAGATTGAAAGTCTGTTAGCTTTAGGTCCAACTTGATAAGTCAATGGGAAATGGCTTTATTATAGTAGAGACCTTGCAATAAAGTCTGTTATCATTTCCTATTTCAAAAACACATAGATCTAGCTACAGAATCAAAGTCACAATGTTCTTGCATTGAACGAACTCGAAGAACATTGAACGTAATACTGACAACAACAACCTACCGGCTCCTTTAAAAGTTCTGGTACATTTGGTCATTCTTTTGACGTCCTAAAATAATATTTTGATAATTCCACGATTGCTGTGCCACGTACAGGAAACCGCTATGCATTTCCGTACATGCGTAGTCCTGCCACGTTGACAGGAACAGTGTGTATGCCGGTTGGGATAAACCGCAAAATCGCTCTAACCGCTTTGTCATTCAGTCTCCAAACTTTTCGAATTTTATTACTTCAGAAGTAGTTGAAACTAAAATCGAACATATCATTAATGAACTATGATTTTCACTCTCAATGCCCAAATTCTCAATATCCAACGAATTTCCCGTCACATACCAACTTGAAATAAAAATCCTAATACAGTGTAATCCGGATAAAATAAACTTGCTTAAAGACAACACTGTCAACTGAGCGTTTAATATATAGAGGGTCTAAATATGATTTGTTATAAAGTCAGCTGTTTCAAGTGAAGCAGTGTGGTCAACTCAAAAGGACCTGAAGTTGGAATCTGGTACTGATGTGCATTTCAGCGCCAAGCCTAGATAGGAACACTCACTAAAGACGAAAAAGGAGCTGTTGGAAACTCTAGGCCATAATATTACGGTATGAAATGCAAAGCAGGTTATAAAATGTAAAAGTTTCCGTGAGAACAGATGACAATTCAGGTTGCAGCAGTGGTGTAGAATGCAGGGGAGATGAGAGAAGAGACATTGATTGATTGTTACATATGGGAACATAAATGATGCTTTTTGTCTCAGGCAAGATTGATGATAAAACGCATATTCAATGTACTAATCAAGTTACACAACATGAAAAATTGCGTTCCAAGAGAGTCGGCCTCATATTTCAACCTTATATTCCGTTAGCTGGACCTAGTCTATACTAGACTAGATGCTAAAATCCGGAATGACAACTGTTCATTTTTTGTGAGGTTAGGGTGCCACTTTGGCCATAGCGCTCGCCACTGTATCATGAATCACCTACAGCTTTCTATCGATCTATCTAGAATATTCAATCCGTTTAGATTTTAACACCCCGAAAGGCTCAGTGCGCTTTACAATGGAGCATATGTGTTCGACCAAGGAGAGAGAATATAATAACTCTCAAGTAACTTAAGGATTAGGAATAAATTCAATATTCATTGACTTGGGTCTAAGCGACCCATTCTATAAACTCTAGAGATATACATCTATTTCTAGACCCATATTAATCTTCAGACGTTTGTATGGATCTTCGGGAAAGTTACCCAAAGGTGAAACAAGCGGAGTGGGACAGGCCAGTAGTAGTAGTGGACAAAGACAAAACAGGACACACTGAAAACGACGCTTCGGCCCTAGATCTTCATCAGGACAAACACAACATGCTAAAATTACATGAAGAACACAGAAAGATGCAAATAAGATATTGACAAAAATGAAAAAAGTGAAAATCTTAGCCGTACGATCCTCGGCCTCGTATCAGCCTCTTAGTCACTTTGTCTCGTGAACGGGAAATCCCACTGACTTGTTGCTATGACACAGTCGAACGCCTTACGAAAGTGAAACTACAGTCTGTCGTTTTTTTAAGCCAGGTTATCAATTTCTGCTGAGTTTCATGATTTTGTGTTTCTTCTTCTTCTTCTTGTTTTGCCAGGAATTAGTCTTTGATTTGTGTCTCGTATTCACATGAGAGAGAAATTCAGCTAACAAATGCTGAACCATCGCCGAAAAGAAAAAAGAAAGAACAAATCTCAAAGCTCCTCTTTAGAGGTCTAGGTAGCCACAACAACAACAACAACAAAAAAGTGATTAAAACTAGACGTCCACCTGGTACTTGAAAAAAAAGGAAAAGGATATAAGGAAGGTAAACAAGAAATAATCACCCGAGCAAATTACCAATCCTCTGATTGGAAAGACACAAACAAAAAAACCCCCACAAAAAAACCCCACAAATTCAGCTTTTCCTCTGAATGGTGTCTGTAAGAAAATAAGCTCTCAACAAATAATAAAACAATAGAGAAATCTTTCAGCATCCTTGAACATCACATATTGAAATATAGTTGTTTTATCCAGCGTAAACATTGTTAGTAGTGAATAATCATGTCAATGCCTTTGAGGTAATGTCTTTATGAAAATGTCAGACACATGTAATATTCTTTAAAGGAGATATCATTTTGTCTAGGCCTGGCACTGGAATGGAAACAAAATTCTGGATGGAAAAGGTCAAGGCGTGGATAGCGTTAAATCTTGTTCTTTTCATGTTTTCTTTCACTTGTTATTCATGTAATGATAGCAACTCATTTAGTGATGCAGATGATGGACAGGAATTTGTCCAAAAGTCTTTTTATCAAGATGAAGCAAACACTATTCAAGATAATGGTGTTCCAATTCTTCTTTGGTGGACAAAAGGTATATTTCGCAACGGAAAAAAGAAGTCAGCATCAAAGATTACATGTGAACGTGGAAATTGTTTGACAACGCTTAACAGAGACTATTTATATAATAAAAGAACTAGGGGATTGTTATTTCATGGCACAGAAATATCTCCTTATGATTTACCATTGCCTAGACAATCCTGGCATGAATGGGCATTATTTCATGAAGAATCCCCTTTGAATAATTATATGCTATGTCACCAGCCTTTTCTTCAGCTTTTCAATCACACAGCAACAAGTAGAAGGGAAAGTGATTTTCCTTTGTCTCTTCAATGGATTCCTAACAAAGATTACCTCACTTCTCGAAAGCCTTTGCCAATTAGTGAAAAAAATTATTTCAGGCAGGAGGAAAATTTTGCCCCCGTCCTGTACATTCAATCACACTGTGAAGTGCCATCGAACAGAGACAGATATGTCAAAGAGCTAATGAAATACATTAGAATTGATTCCTTTGGGAAATGTCTTAAGAATAAGAAGTGGAAGAAAGAGTTTCATAATCCAGAAAGAAATTTAAATAATCCAGAGTTCTTTGACTTTATTGCAAAGTACAAGTTTCATCTATCTTTTGAAAATGCCTTTTTGAAGGATTACATAACAGAAAAACTTATACGGGCGTATCATGTTGGGTCTGTGCCCATTTATAAAGGGGCACCAAGTGTCAAAGACTGGACACCAAGTAATAGAAGCACAATTTTCATCGACGAGTTCGAATCTCCAAAAGAACTTGCCAGTTTTATTACATATTTAGATGGAAATGATCATGAATATGATACCTATCTCAGTTATAAAACATATGGTATCTCAAATGACTTTTTATGGAAAGCTCTACTGGATCGTAAATGGAGTAAAAATGATGTAAATTATCCAAACATTCCACAGTCATATGAGTGTCATGTTTGTAATGAGGTCATCAGTCGGATGGAGTCAGAAAGACAAAACCAACTAACTCAAGATAAAATTGCAAATAATTCACACTTTGGTTGCCAACAGCCCTACACATTACTAGTCCATCCAGATGAATTACCAATAAGTGATCCGTAAGTATTTTTCCATCAGTCTTAAAACATTTGAATTTGATATAAAGCATCAATTAACTAATTCAAAGCAATCTGTTTGCATTTCTGATTCAAAGTGTCTATGCGAGTTGAGTATATCATCAGCTCTATAATCATGCTTAGTTCCACAGAAAAGAATGTGTTAATTTTTTTTTTATCATTCGCTTAACCTTAACCATTTCACAGTCGGGTCTGACTGTAACCAAACAGAATATGCAAAATCTTTGAAATTTTGGTGTACTTATACCAGTTATATCAGATTTATGTGAACTGACATACGCCAACAGCCTGAATTTGGCATATGTGAGTCCACTGAAATCTTATCTATCTGTATAACAAAAGTCCCAATATTGATTTATTATGTAGTTAGTAGTTTAAGAAACAGCCTTACGATTGAAAGGGTTTACTAGGTTAAGTGTGAGTGAAATTAAGTACTGTACATTTCATTTTCAATGTTTTGCTTTTTGTTTGTTTGGTTTTATTATGTACTTGAGTGGCCTAAGAATAAGTGATGTTGTCGAGAGACTGTCGAGAGACACCGCTGCAATAGCAGAATCATGACTAGTCCAGCAACTAGAGGCAAATTTCATTATCAATTGGTGGATCATTTTTACAAAAATAAGATGAGATAAGATAAGATAAGATAAAATAACTTTATTGACGGAGAAATTATTTTACAATTTTACAAACAGACATAGGGATGCGCCATAAGACAGGAAACAATAAAATAAATAGGCAAAAATAAATAATAAACATAAATGATCAGATGAAAAATATAACATAATCAATAACAGATAAAACAATGAATTTCATTAAGGCCTTGGGTGTAAAGTGCTCAAGTTGGACCTTGGCAAGACCATAACGATTTGGCCTGAGCTTTGGCATCCTATATCTACCGCTAAGCTGTATATATCTACTGTCAAATTCCTCATGAAGGGGATGCTTATGTCTAGTCAGCAGCTAAGAAATAACCTTAGCATTGAAAGGGTTAAGTCTATCACTTTAACTATAATGAAAAGTATAATAGTATTAGGAAGTGCTCTCATTAGGTGATTATGCAAGGATTGTGAACATAATTCCAACTGAAAATATTTTTAACTTGAAACACATGTTTCAATTTGTTTTGTTTTTTTCTTCCTAATGAACTTTCACAAGCTAGTAATTTAACAGCTAAGGTACTTTCAGTACTCAAAAGGAAAACAAGACTTTATTCTATTCGTTGATTAGCCAAGGCAAATGAAACTTTGTAATAAAAGTAAAATTCTGCTTTTCGTTTATCTATGCTTGTCATTTAGAGATGAATAAAAAATTAAAGATTTTGTTCTTTTGATGAGATCTTTTTTTTTCTATTGAAAATCCCAGATGGAGGCAGATGGACTGGATAGAGATGTACTGGGGAGCCTTCGATAAAAGCCTGGCTGTGAAGGCAATGATCCAGTCTAAAGAAACAGATTCAACTAAGTTTGATAAATACTTGAAAAGCATTCATGACAAGAGAAGAAACTCTAAATGATTTGATGTTATGATGAAATCCTTTTTATTAATGTTCTGAATTCATAATTCATGTTTTGTGCATTTTTCAGTTTTAAAAAAAAAAAAGATTTCAGGAAGATAATATCCCTCACTTGAGTTTCAATGCGTAGAATTACAAGGTGTTGGATGCAAAATATAGGTAATACTAAGGAAAACACATTTTCAGACTCATGGAGGGAAATTGCCTTGTTCCTAAATGCCATTACAAAGACTCAGAAGGCTGGTCACCTGCTTGCTTTTGTTTTCATCCAAAGTTTCCCTCCTGATTCTGTGATTGTGATCAGATATGCTTGGCTGCAAGGACAAATTATTACAAGCCCCATTTCTCCTTTTGCAGCTAGACATAGTCTAGTGCTCGGCCCCAACAATGCATGATGCATCATTCACGAGTGGAAAAAAAAACCCAAAAAAACCCCACAATCAAACCTCCTTTTTGTTTTTTGGTTGTTGAAAGGTTTTAGGGTTATACCATCAGTGCCCAGCAGGGTTATTTGTTTGTGGAAAGTCTTGTGGCATTTTTAACTGTAATGTAATGTCATATCAATATCACAGCACAGGCGTAAGGATTTATTATTTAAGAGAATAACCAGACTTTGTCCTTGTCAGAGATATTTTACAAAGAGATAATTGAAAAGTGGATGGCTAAGTTGGTTAGCTTGCAGTGCTGTCAGTAGGAGATGGGTGCCGTGGCAAGATCCCAGGTTCAATCCCTGCTCAGGTCCATTTTAAGTTTATCCATTTTTCTGCTTCTTTGTCTTTGTCTCGTTTCTGCACTGCATATTACTTCAGGAAGTCCTTTAGAGCCTTATGGCCCATGGAACCGGAGTTTTTGTAGCGTGAAGTGGACAAAATGACTATGGTTGCCACCCTCTGTATAGGACACTGGTCTTTTGCAGATTACTTTCCCCAACCCAAATTATGGATTGGTACCCATTTTACACGTGGGTAGGCTGAGGCAATTGGAGTAAATTGCCTTGCCCAAGGAAAAACTGAAGTGCCACGGGTAGGAATCGAACCCCAGAGTCCCTGGGATCTGTGCTGCGCTGCTAGTTAGGCCACTGCACCTCCATATTACTTCAGATTAGATTCATTTCTTAACATTCCCTGTTGCATTTATTGAAATTGAAAAGTGCTTTACTGTTCCATAGAAACAGTACGGTAGTTCTTTCTGTTTAGAAACTTTCTTTAAGCAGAGAATCGCATGAAGTTTTTCTCTCTGTTCTACCAATTGTTTTGGATCTCTGTACCAAACTACCAAAGAAACAAAAAGCCCTTGACCTCTACTACTGCGTTTAGAGCTTTGTTCGTTTTTGTTTGTTTTGTTTTGTTTATTGAGAGTTTTAGGGCACTTGCAACTGTTATGGTCATATAAGCGCCCAGAGGAAAGTAAGATGAAAGGCTAGTTAAAAGAACAGCCAGACTTTGACCCTGCCAGGGACGTTTCACAGAGAGACGATTTACAGGGAAAAAATT
>JAUEKZ010178306.1:0-14093 GCA_031471865.1 Melibe leonina | reverse complement strand
CTAAATAACGACATTTCCGAATAACGACATAATTTTGCGGTCCCGAGCGATGTCGTTATTGGGAAGTTGCACTGTACTATTTTCAGATGCCAAAAAATTGACTCGTTTTATATGTAACTGTATCTACTTTGTAGTTTGTAGAAATTATATGGCTATCGCAGTCCATAAGGACTTTTGCCAAGAACTGTGTGTACATATTTCAAAACTACATCCAAGTTAGAAATTTCTCCACATATCTCTGTCCTGTGCTTCATGACGTCAATTTCATGCCAATGAGATCGCCTTCTGCTTTCAAGAAAGCAATATGAGAGTAGCGTAACATTATACATTTTTCAGAATTATTGGGAAAGAGCTGTTTTCTAAAACTGTCGTTAGGAATGAAATAAAATAAACAATTCTTGGTGAATTAATAAAATGTACCTTTGAAAAATTTACAGCAAAGAGCATGGATCAGCAATGGTGAATTGCCAGATAACTATGATCAGGATATGATAAAGGATCACAGAAACCTGTCTTTTCTCTTCATAAGCTGTCACTGTGTCGTACATCAATACAAGCAATGCAGTGAAGAGCCCCAGTGTCAGCAAGTTCAATTCTTTCCGGAGTTTAAGTTTAGTCCATGGGCAAGAATATTTATTCTAAGAACCTTAGAGTAGACCAGCGTCCTGTCCAGAGAGTGGCATTCATTTTCAATTTCATGCTAGAGACAAAAGAAAAAGTTACTGTCTACACGAAGTCACAGACCTTATTTTTCATGAGAAAAAGAATTTTAATATTCTCAAATTTATTGAAAAGTCTTTGTTAATACATTAACTATTACAGGTGGTTAAAGAAATAGCAATATTTACCCCTTGGTGCTTCCATTTTTTCTGCCTCTGGTAATCCAACATAGGGTGCTTTTTCATTCTTTTAGGAAGTTTTAGAGAATAAAAAAGCAATAGATAAAAAAATTACATATCCTTCACATAAATATAAAAGATGAAAGAAAAAACAAAGACCCAAAAGCAAAAGGCTCAACATGTATTAAAAAACTGATGTAGATTTTGAACACGTAAAAGTTTAAAGCCACCCAACCATTAGTTCTGAAATTACAGCGACTGTTGTATATATAGCAATTTAACTTTAAACACAACATTAACAGAAAGCAGCCTAGAAAAAAAAAAAAATTGTTTGAAAGTCAAAAGCACAGGGTAATTCTTTATCATGATCGTATTTTGGATTGAAATAACTCAGGGACTATGAAAGATAGAAAGCCCCCATGTTCACTAAATTTTTTAAGATTAAAACAAAATTAGATTAGTTGCTCTACACTTACCGAACTGTCTACATCAAGTTCATAGAACTTAAAAGATATTATATCGTGGTTATCTGAAAACAAAACAAACATAAGAACTGATATGTTAAACAAAAACCACTTCCAGCTTTAACATGAACGACATTCAATATAAAAATCGCTTACTTGGGTGTTTTTCATTTCATGAAAACCTTATTAACTCTCAGGTATTTCATCACTTCTTGTTTGAATAATCCACAGGAATGACTTTTCTTAACAGGACATGCACAACTTTGAATTTTAAGATCGTGTCACTTCTAATGCATCATTCTGATGTTAGGCGTAACTAAGTTTTCTCAAGTTTACACCAAATTAAAAATACATTTGAAAAGTGGCGCAATTATAGTAAAGTTAATTTCCCAAGGAAAAACCAAAAAGACGACATATCACACATCAGACTATTACCAGCCAAGTCTCCAGTGGCAGCAGATGCACCAAAGTAGTAACCCACAGGCAGCTTGATCCCTGGCACGGAGAAACACTCTTTCCAGCCACTCTTGTTATCTATGTCAGAGGAGACCTGAAGAACACATGACAGAGTGAATAAAATCAATCCATGTATTGATAAAACAAAAATAGATCAAGAATGTGATTTTTAAAGAGGACACAATAACATTTCTAATAGCATGTATAAAATTCTCACATGTCGTCAGATTGTTTTCCATGTCAATGCTAATAAGCATGAAAACAAATTTCCCCAAATTGGCTGATAGGTTGGGTCTGTTTTGGATTTTTACTGTGAGCACATCATGATCATGGGTAGATGAGCTGACCTCGTTTGAAGTAAAAGCAAGTCAACTTTGATCAATTGTGTAAATCGATTTAAGATATTTCATATTTAATCTGAAAAATAATAGTTCTCATAACACATTACACATAATACATATTTAATCAAATCATAGTGTAACTTTGGTTCATGGTTTTTGTTTTGTTCTTTTAGCAGTGATTAAAAATTTTGTTCAGGTAAGAGCAAAAACAAGATAGAAGCATACATCATAACACCAAGGTCTTATAACACACTTTAAACAATGATTTCATATCATTACAAAATCAAATTTCATAAGATATCCCACATGCTATGATGTGTCCTTCCAGCTTAAAACTCACTTTCAAAACATTGTCTTCATATCTGATAGCAATGTAGGTGTCGTAGTCTTTGTTCCTGAGCTGAGCCTCACAGCCTGCCAGCTGGGTGTGGGTGCCATCAGAGTCATGGTCATACAGCAGGCTTCCGTTACTGATCATGCCACTGATGTATGGATGGTTGTGCTGCAATAAAGACACAAAAATGAAATATTATGATATGGATATTATTGGTCATCTTCACCTAAAGTTATAGTAAGGTACTTATCCCAATATTTTCCTTAGTTTGTTGAATGAACACTTTTAAAGATTGATAATTTTTGCTCTAGATGAAAAACTGCACTGAAATGAAGAATGATGATCATTGTTAACTTTTTGTGATGATTTTGTGTCCTGTGGTCCTATGGTCATCAAAACGAAACTTACATTGTGAGCCCCATTGTGATTGCTGTATGTATCTATAAAAATGCCAAGGCCAGTGAAGGGATGAAGACTGCCAAAGACATCTCCTGTAAAACAAATATTTAAAGAGCGTTTTGCATTAATCAGCAGCAGGTACAAATTAGAAAGAGACAAGAATCACATTAAAAAACACAAAAAAGTTTAAATGAGACATCAAAATTCATCATGAAATTTGCTATGGAAACACCATATTAAATTCCCAACTTCTACTAAGATGAGAGAGAGGGAGAGAGAATGATAAAAGTTAACGATATGTTATGTACATCTGCTTCCTACCATCTTATTCTTTAGGATGGAAAATTATGCAAAATAAAACAATATACAACTGATTACACATGTCTTGTTGAAATCAATTTTTTTTTTAAATCTTTGAATACTTTGAGCTTAACACTCACCATATTTCATCCTGTCTTTGGTGTACCAAATAGCCAATCCATCACCAAAGAGACTTGTTCCACTACCGTGAATTTTGAACTGGACGTGCAACTCCCAGTTGGTAACATGGCAAGGCTGAGGATTGAGAACAAAAGAAAATGTCCTAATTGAAAAGGCAAAGAAGTTTGAAAACAAATACAAAGGCGGTCTAATGAACACTTAACATTGAGAGGAGCAAAATTTGTATTACGCTGAATGATATTGATAACTTTACTTCATGAAAGACAAAAAGGGGAGAGAAGTCTCCATCTTTTAAAACAGTTTACATGAAGATTACCAAATCCCAATGTATAAAAGCATTTTTCAAATGGACTCTCTTCTTCCATTTCCCCCTCTCTCCAATAAAATGAATAAAAGCTAGGAAGTAGAGAAATACAAATGGAAAGACAGAGAGGAAGTAGAAGGATACATACCACAGAATTCCACAAAGCACCATTTTTACTCTGTCTGTCAGGGGTTAGACGAATGTAGCTGTTTGTGACCATTGTGCTTCCAGCAAAATCCCATTGTGGGACACCCATGCCAGACCCTGTAGGATAAGAATGAAAACTTCACACTTCACTCTTTGTTCAAAGATCTAAAGAGCAAATTTTAGAATGGGACTAGACTAAAAAGCACCAAAAATGCTCTGGTGAAACTTGGAAACATTAGAAAGAGCAAAGCAATTCTAGACAGACATCTATTTGAGCAACATGTCTTAAAGGTAAACAAAAACACAAAGCTAAAACAAAACAAACAAAAGACAAAAGAATGTCGATATCAAAACACAAAGGCTTTCAATTTTATCCATTCACATGATCTCTAGATACCTTGATAGGGTCTGGTTATGCTGTGTTCCCTTCTTTGAAAGTCATTTGTGTTCCATTGACAAAACACAAAATTAATACAACAAAGACTGAGAAGAGCATAATAAAATGAGATTAGAGTATCCATCTCTTAGACTAAGTTAGACAAAAGGGCGTTAATAGGAAGGGCGGCTCCGATGGGACTGTAACAGCCAGGTGACACGACAAGAAGAGCTAGTTTTTAAGTGTTTCGTTTTTCGATGACAGAACCTGATTTGTCTTTTGGTAAGCGAAACGAATGAACTTCATCGCTTTGTTTAGACTTACTATGTAAACGTATGGAGTCTGTTCTTTAGAGATTCTGTACTGTACGGATAGGTATATCTATCTATTTCAGAGAGATAATCCTCTTTAACTAAAGTGTAATCTCATCTTTTCATTGAAACCAAATTTGAAATAACAGAGCTCCCACGTGTCCAATCTTACAACCCAATACCCACAAAGCGTAATCTCAATCACCATAGTCAAATACGACCTACTGAATCACTTCCTTAATTTTACTGACAACATAGAGCTAATAATAGACTACAAAATCAAGGGAGCTAACCTCTTTGACTGACACAGATCTAGACCTATATCTATCTACTTTCGTTTTCCTACTACAGTCGATGACTCGATGGTTTCTCTATTTCTCACTCTCAGAAATAGGGGTCTAGTCTACACATGTTTTTATTTTTCAGTTTGATACCTGATGACCTTTATAATGGTAACTTAAACCTAAGTCTTATTTTGTTTTAATGAAAACTGATAACCAATTTTTTGGGGGGATTTAGTATCGTAAACACCTTCAATAACACTAGATCAAATACTGCCGATTACGAAACAGTTGTTTGAGAGCAATGAAGTAGGAGTGGTCAAGTTCCCCTTTGATCATTAACGTTAGCAATGAAAATTGTGAATGAGCGGTTAAAGTTGAAGGTTGCATGACGTAGCGAGTGTGTCTGGTTTAGGGCACTTTATGTTACGCAAGGTTATATAAATGAAAAAATAATGAACTACCGTATTAAAAAAAAGAACATCTACAAAAACTTTCCTCATCGCCCTGTTTAAAAATCACAGGTTTCCAACAAACCGTATGAATGGTTTTCGGTAATCAATGTTTTTAATGACCAACATGCACACAACAACAACAAACGTTACGAACCACGGCAAGCTGGCACGGAGGGCATGCTAGCATGTTATCGTAACCGGGCAAGCTCGCACTGAGGGGTAATGAGTTCACGGGCAGGTCATGGCACGAGCGCACGACAAGGGTTAATCTACAAGAAATCTAAATCCCCTACCGTAATTCTTTTTCGCATTGACACAACTTGGACAAGCAGGCACGAACCTTAAATGTTCAGCACACACTAACATCAATATGAATGCTTGATAGAACAGTCAATTCTGGTCATTACCTCTGAAATCAATGAGGTGCCCTCACATTAAATCCCCTTCTCTTACCCTTTCTTCTTTTTTGACTGACTGACTCGGCTAGGTACTACTGTCCATGAGTGCATCTCAATGTTGTGGGTTACAGACTTCTTAAAGTTAGTTAAAGAGCTAAAACGTTTTGTTATTTTGTTTTTGTTTTGCTTTCTTAAAAAAAGAAATCAATAACATGGGGAAAGGGTTATATTATAATGGAACCTATAGTGATATGCATTCTCCCCCACTTATTTAGTTTTGCTGTCTTGTTGACAGGGAGACAGAAAGCGTGTTTGTTTGTGACGTATACTGACGTAGATAACAGGACTTTTGACACGACTAGTGGACCAGTGATGGTTGGGGCTTAACCAGGAGATGGGGACTGGTAGGCAGAACATATGACATGTTTAATGGTGTTCAGTATACAGATCATCTCTAATGACCAGCTAAGCGGGCTCAGGGGTTGATCATTTGTCTTTGAAATATTGGTTCAAATTCCCACCCTATCATTATTCAGTCTAGGAGTTTTTTCTCTTTGTGTTGGATTGGTAACAATGCAAATTATCAAAAATGCTAGTGATTGGAAATGGCTTTTGGTCAATAAGATAACCCTAACTAAATTTTTTTTCAATTATCCCACAGAACCATTTTAAGAAGTGGATTTTTCAAAAACACATAAGATTTTAATTAAAAATGCTGACTAGAAGTACCCTTAAAATGTTAATCACAGGCCAACATCTTGAATAGATAAAAGCATCGATTGACATGATCTTTCTACTACAATAGCAGAATGATTTTTTTCTTTTTTTCAGTAGACTCCAGATCTGTGTATTGGAACAGATGGCTGTCAAAGGCTTTCTTGCAAGCTTGAAAAATAAGAGTGGATATAGTTTAAGACAGACTTTTGTAGCCATGAATGATCACAGTAAGGAAGGAGACTTGATGGATGATGGCTTTGTGATTTTGGAAAATCCTTGTAACACGGTACGGTAGCAAATGACATCTTTTTTTTTTTTGGTTGGTATCAATTTCAATTCACTTGCAATTTGCCTTGTATTGTTAAACACACACCATATCTCATCTGTCAAAAAATTGGGCTGAGCAGTTCATGCAATGAGTAATAAGATGTGAAACTAAGTTTAGAGGTTGTGGAGGAGCAATATAATATACCACTGTATATGAGTTTTAACACATAAATAAGCCAAGACAACCTTCACATGTAGTATCATTCTTTGTCTCTCCTTCTCTCTCCCACCCTCTCTCTCTCTCTCTCTCTCTCTCTCTCTCTCTCTCTCTCTCTTCAAGGAGCAAAGCGACAAAATGTACTGTTCCTAAATGCCATCAAAGACTAAACACAGTGACTACTTGCTGTATTTTCTTTTGATCCAAAGTTACTCTCCTGGCTCTATGATTGGTAATTTCTGGCTCGTATAAAATATCGCATTGCTTTATCTTTAACCAGACATAGACCTGAAAACTAACTCTGCATGATGCAGTATTAACAAGTTAAAAAAAGAGAAAAAAATGTTTTTATGATTTTTCTGTGTAACTCATATTTCATGCCTGTACCAACAAACATATTCACAGTCAGAAATACACACATCACACACACACATTTATACATACACACACACACACACACACACACACACACACACACACACACACACACACACACACACACACACACACACACACTCACACACACAGAAGCATCCATGAGAACCACTGATTGTTAGATTACCAGAAGGCATGAAGTGAGTGTTCCACTATCTAATTAAACTTTTTTTTCTAAATTAAAAAGGTAAAAATTAAACTATCTTTATCTTATGACTTTTCTCATCATCATGACGATCTTTGGAAAGTATTATATCATCATCATTATGTAGCCATTGTTAATATTACTGTTTATTATAGATTGTCTCTGTTTTTTTTCTAAGGTTACATCAACAGATCAACTACCCCCCCAACATCAAGTGGTGATAACAGAATTGCATCAGACGCAGTCCTCCTGGCCATCGGTCACACTATCCGCACATGATATCAGTCCTCCAAACAGTCCAGATCATAGAACTGCTTCCCCTGTGAGTGATGTGCCTTTTCAATTCCACCCCTGTCTGTGCATGGAGCAAAAGCTGCATAAAATTTTCAATGTGTTGGACTTACAAACCAAGAATTTTGACGTGCATAAATATTCATATGATTTCAACCAGGAGAAGCTTTATTTGAAGGAATCAAGTTGATTGTGTTGCTGTGATTTTTCTTTTTTTTTTTCTTTTTTTTTGTTGACCATTTTACATATGATGTTAGGATTAGCTGTGATATGCAAAACTTTACAATCGGCTCAGTGGGAAGCATGGGTTGAATCCTCTGTGGGTGTCACTGTAAGGAGTAAAATCTTATTTATTTAGTGTATCTTTTAGAATGATAAGACCTTCAAGGGTTTGTGCTCCTAGATTGTTTGCGGTTTGCGGGCACCTCTGGTGGGCACTACTTCTTTTTCCTATCTTTTGGCTTTATCTATCATCTTACTTTTTCCAGCACTCTCCAGTGCTCCCTTAACAAGTATACTCACGCACAGCTGATTTGTATTTGTTAGCTCAGTCTTGGACCTGCTTGTCTTCCCAACAGACTTATGGTCACCCCCCATATTTTGCACAATGGTACCTAACTACAGGGTCACTTGCTATCTAGAAGGACTAAGTACTTTTGTACACAAATGACGGTAAAATATCTTGGGTCTCCCTGGACCATAATAGTGTATGATGAGGGTGGTAGCCTCATCTGTTTGTGTGTCCTGCTTTACGATTGTGAGAGGTGATATATTTTTTTTCTTGTAAATCATCTCTTTATCACCTTTTTTTGAGAGATGTTATTTTTTTCCCTTGTAAATCATCTCTCTGTGAAGCGTCCCTGGCAGGATCAAAGTCTGGCTTTTCTTTTAACTAGCCTATCATCTTACTTACCTCTGCTATGACCATACTGCTATGACCATAGCAGTTGCAAACGCACAAAAACTCTCAATAAACGAACAAACAAACAAACTCTCAATAAACAAATAAACAAAGCTCCTAGATTGGGCCAAAAGTCTCTCTTGGTATAAACATGAACAAGAATATTCTCTCTCTTTCAATGAGCAGAGCTGTGTGGAATCTTTAACAGATCGAGAATCACCTTGCAGGCAGCTTCGTTTTCTGGGTCTTTGGAAGCGCTGGCTAGGTGACCTACATTCTCTCCATTTGCTGGATTGACTCGGTTTGAAGTAGGCAACATTGATCTGGCATGGCATGGCATCTCTGCTACAACCTTGCAAATCTCTACACAAGCTTTCCAAATTTTAAATTTATTCCATCTTTCTGCAAGTCTTTTTTAAAATTTCACATCTGATCTGCTACATATCATTCATTGGTATTGGTAGATTGTCCTTTAAGCAGCTCATGCATAGCCTGTAATGGTCTTGAAAAATTCATCAATTCTACTAGGTACTCTGCTGAGCTATTAAATGCTTTGGAAACAGTGTAATCTTTATTATTAGCAGCACTCCCAATTACTAAGTCTGTTGAGGTTTGGGTTTTTCATTTATTATATTGTAAATAGACCTGTTCTCCACATCAGTTACTCCTTTGTTGTGAGAATTAAATATATTTAATAAATGTTTGAATTCAAATGTGTATTATCTTTTTTATGTGTTCAATTCCTTTCATTGCAATTACAGTTGAACCCCTGGAAAGCGACACCCCTGAATAAACAATAACCCCTGGACAAGACCTCTTGACCTCCGGTCTTGATTTTTTTGGTATATAATATTATTAGTACGGTTACCATTGAAAACCTTGAATGACGACACCCCTGGATAACGACATAATTTTCGGGTCCCTGGCGATGTCGTTATCCAGGGCAGGGGTTCCACTGTACATACTGTATAACCCTGTGCAACGAGATAATATTAATGGTCGCCTCCCTTCCTGGTTACATACTTCACTTACTTATTCATGCTAGGTCTAAGTCTTTTTTATTTTATTTTTTTTATTTTCTTTATTGAAAGAACGAAAAAGAAGAGGAAGATGGGGGTGGGGTTGGAAGTGGAGGAAAAATAGATGTGAGTTGTACATTATCAAAGTTCAATGTCTCTTCTTTTACACTAACACTAACATCAGAGGGAGGCAACATCCACTATTTTTGAGCATTTTGGGACGAACTGCATCCCCCATGTTTTTGCACTATGGTACCTAACTACAGGGTCAATTGCTATCTAGCAGGACAGAGTACTTTTGTACACAAAGGGCGGTAGAATATCCTGGGTCTCCCCGGACCACAATGGGGCATGATTTGGGCGGTGGTCATTATCTGTTTGTGTGTCCTGCTTTGTGATTGTAGGAGATTATATGTTTTTTCCTGTAAACTGTAAATCATCTCTTTGTCACCTTTTTTGAGAGATGATATTTTTTTCCTGTAAATCATCTCTCTGTGAAATGTCCCTGGCAGGGTCAAAGTCTGACTATTCTTTTAACTAGCCTATCATCTTACTTACCCCTGGGCGCTTATATGACCATAGCAGTTCCAAGTGCCCTAAAACTCTCAACAAACAAAAACAAAATAGAATGACTGAGTACTTTTGTACACAAGGGGCAGTAGAATATCCTTGGTCTCCCTGTACCATAGTGCATGGCGTGGGTGGTAGCCATCATCTGTTTGTGATTGTAAGAGGCAGTAGTGTGTTATCTTTATTACAAATCGTCTCTTTCTTTGTAATCTTTTTTGAGAGATGATATTTTTTCCTTGTGAAAGGTCCCTGGCTGGGTAAAAGTCTGGCTGATCTTTTCACTAGCATATCTATCACCCCTCTTACCCCTGGGCGTTTATATGAATTTAGCAGTTGAAAGCGCCCTTAAACAAAACAAAAACTGTTGCTATTGATGTGAACTGATTAGGCCCTAGACAACCTACCTATACAAAATGAATATGGCAGAAAATCCCTGGTCTTCCTGGGAATGCAATGCACCATTAGCGTGGTATTTGAAAGCGCCCTTAAAATTTCAATAAACAAAAAAACCAACAAAAAAAAACCCCGAAGTTATCATTGTGTTTATAACAGATGTGCCTTTGAGTGGTGATGTCTTTGTTAATGTAAACTTCATTTCTATGTTATGTGTGGGTTGTTTTTTTTTGTATTGTGATCTACGTTAATTTCTTTCTCTCTTTGAATAAAGTCTCATGAACCATTTGCAGTGGTCAAAGGATATTTTGATATAGGTAGCGAAGTTTTACCACGGCAAACACTAGAGCAAAATACACCTAAACCTCGTTATACCGCCATTCTCGCCTACGACCAACATCTATTATCTATTAGAAAACATTGTAATGAATACTTCTCGTTATATTGCCATTCTCATTATACCGCCAACTTAGTGTTTTCCCTACACCAGGTGGTACAGCGAGTTTTAAGTGTTAGTAATATTCTATATTTTTCTATTGCGCAAAAACGTTGGTTTGTTTTTAGACTCGGTTGTGGCAGGATTTCTTCATAAATCAGAGTGACGTCGTAATTGTCTGTCACAGTCAGTGTGGTTGTCGCTCATCTGAGTCTGAGTCACCTTTGGCTCGGGTCATATGACTAGCTATTCATGATTCACATTAGTAACAATCAATTGGCCTTTATTCCACCGAGTGTGTTGACTGTATTTCATTTATAAATCAGTTTGTCAGATGTGTTATTGGTAGGACTGTATTAAGTAGTATATGTATTCCTTTAATTTCTTTTGTATTATAGTCCAGTGAGGGCTGGTACTTCTCGCTGTCTGATGTCTTAAAATTATCACAATAGATATTAGTAAAACGTGCCCACGAAATCGCTAGGGGGAGGGGGGTAGTAAAGGTTTTTGTCCATTGGTGTGGGTGTGTCTGTGTGTGCACGTACATGCGCGCGTGTAGTTAATGATCATCTCTTTGTCACCTTTCTTGAAAGATGGTATTTTTCCCCTTTGTAGATCATCTTTCTGTGAAACGTCCCTGACAGGGGCAGGGTCAAAGCCTGGCAGTTCTTTTAACTAGCCTATTATTTTACTTACCCCTGGACGCTTATATTATTTTATGACCTTAGCAGTTGAAAGCGCACTAAAACTCCCAATAAACAACGAAACAAACACTGTGACCATCATCGGTGATGACAAACATATTGCTGTTAACATATGAAGTCTAATAAGGGTTGTTAAATGATTTTCGATTGATTCGTTTATTATTTCATTTCCGATCATTTCCGATCACTCCTAGATGTACCAACCTAAAATTAAAAAAGAAATAAGAAATGTATTTCTATGATAAGAAAGTGGAATGGTACATATGCGTCAAACATGCCGATAAAATGTCTGTTAAAGATGGTACATAGATAGGTCTGAATGAAAGATCTGGAGTGCACTGCCGGATTTCTGCTTGAGATCGGGTTAAAAAATGATGATTGTGACTGTGACTATTCATAGCGTATGTGGCGAGCAATCCTCTTGCCTCCGTGCGCGCCCCGCACTAGAGTATGTACCAGATACATGAATAATGCATTCACAACACTGCATTCAATTAATTCAATACAGAGAGCCCAAATTTATAAGAATAAGAGGTACTGTTGTTTGACTTTGCATCGATCAGAAGAAACTGCAACTCCCGTGCAGGAATTCTTTTGAGTTGAGGCGTATTTTTTTTTCACCGAATGGATAAGAAGAGGTGCGCACAGCAGCGCCGGCCAGGCATGCGTACATATTGTACTCTAATTGTAATTTAATAAATTATTTTCGATTTTTTTGCGGTGAATTAGCATCAGTTTCCTGGTACCCCCGCCTTCAATGGCACCAACCCAACCACATACATAACATTCGGATGAAACCGCGTCGAAATCTTGCTTTGTTGTTGCATTTTAAAAAAAATTGCTGTGTTTGGGTATGGTGTGTCTTTCATTGCCGGTATTTTAGATTGTCTCGTCACCTTTACTATATACCGTCATTCTTATCTCACTTTAAATATTCGAGAAAATCAGATAGGCGAGGAGGCAATTCCTTCCCTTTGTACCTTTTATCAATTTTGTTTTGCCCATAACGTCCCTAAAAAATCAATACAAAGGTATCGATAACCGACACTGATTCGACCAAAAGCTTCCTGTTTTCTATAGGGTGCGCGCACCTACGTCAAAGTTAACCTATTTGAGTCCTGCTGCGTGGAACGCGTGTCGGTATTTTGATCGACCGGAAAACACGCTGCCTTTCTAGATCAAAAGGAAATAAAGCATTATAGTAGTAGAAGATATGAATAAAAAGACGGGATTTTATTGTGAAGGTTCCTACGTATCTATGATGAATCAGAATATGACGTAGGCTACTTGTGCAATATTAAATTAACGTAGTATCAATATAAATGTATTTCCATTAAATAGTAAAACTTACCCGCTCCTTCATGTATGGGTATTTTTCTTTGAAGGTAGTTTAGGTCAACCCCTACTGGTGAGGTTTCTACATCTGTCTCTTAATTCTTGTCTCTCTATTAAAACTATATCTACACGGTTGCTGCTACTTCCAACAAATTGACTTTATGATATTGTTACCTTATTTCCCACCGCTACCTACCTACCTACCTACCTACATACATACATACCTATCTATCTACATACTTATACCTACCTACCTACCTACCTACGTACCTACCTAATACTTACCTACCTACCTACCTACATATCTATATACCTACCTACCTACATACCTACCTACATACCTAGATACCTACATACATAAGATAAGACAAGATAAGATAACTTTATTGATCCCTCAACGGGGAAATTATTTACAATGTTACATACAGACATAGGGATGCGCCATAAGACAGGAAACAATAAAATTAATAGGCAAAAATAAATAAAAAACATTAATGATTAGATAAACAAAATAAAAACAAATATAACATAATGAATAAGAGATAAAACAATGAATTTCATTAAGGCCTTGGGTGTAAGATCGAAATGGACCTAGGCAAGAAGGAATTGCCATAACGACTACCTACCTACCTACCTACCTACCTCCCTACTTACTCACATTCCATCCTACATACACTCAGATACTATTGAACAATGAAAGGAGCTACACACTTACAATCAAGTTTTAATTGTAATTTTAATTTTGTTCTTTTGTTGTTACGTCTAATTTGTTTGTCCAGATGAAGACCTTGGGTCGAGACGTTGCTTTTGTGTGTGTCTTGCTTTGTCTTTGTCCCACAATACTGGCCTATTAACCAATCCCTTTGTTTCACCTACAAACCTACCTACGCATCCATTCTCTTACCTAATAACGGACCTATATTTATCTACTGTGCTTATAATATTGATAAAAACTCCAAACAATTTTTACCCTCTAATGTGCAACATTTACACAATTTCAGCTGCGGACACTGAAATCGTTAGGTACATCAGGTGTGAAGTGTTCTATCTATCTATCTATCTATCTATCTATCTATCTATCTATCTATCTATCTATCTATCTATCTATCTATCTATC
>JAUEKZ010178273.1:10000-14099 GCA_031471865.1 Melibe leonina | reverse complement strand
GAGAGAGAGAGAGAGAGAGAGAGAGAGAGAGAGAGAGAGAGAGAGAGAGAGAGAGAGAGAGAGAGAGAGAGATTTTAGAAAGATAAAAGAGAAATGGAAAATGAAAGAGAAGGCACGGGAAGAAAAAGTAGAATGAGATGAGAGGGAGAGAGGAGGCAAACAGGAAGAGAGAAAGTGGAAACCGACAAATATATTAAGAGAGAGGGTTAGAGTGAATGAGAGAAAAAGGGAGAGAGAGAGAGAGAGAGATAAAGGCAGAGACGGAGCGATAGAGAGAGAGAGAGAGAGAGAGAGAGAAGGAAGAGGTGCAAGCAGGTAAAGCACTTATCATGATGACAAACCAGGTGATGCAAGGGACGACATGCAGAAAATGGATGGATGTCTCTATCGTTTATTGATTGGTTTGGATGGCCTGAGAGAGAGAGAGAGAGAGAGAGAGAGAGAGAGAGAGAGAGAAGAAAAAGGCGCAAGCAGGTAAAGCAGTTAGAGATGGCAGAGAAGATAACATTCATTATTGTGACGGGCCAGGTGATGCAAGGGACGACATGCAGAAAATGGATGGCTGTCTCTATCGTTTATTGATTGGTTTGGATGGCCTGTCGCTGTGTCGTGCTGTGTCGTGCGACGTCGTGCAGCGTTGCAAACATAATTATGTTAACCCTCTCACAACGAGCTATGGTTCATACCCAACTGACATATGCAAAATCTTGAAAATGTACGTGTTCTTATACCAGATAAATCATATTTTAGTGAACTGATATATGCCAAAAGCCTGAAATTCATATATATATATATATATGGAAAAGGCTTTTAACTCACGTTTTCTCACCGTACTCAGGTGTAAAATGAGTACCTGGCCATGAACAGTGTAGTATCTGTCCGAATATAAATATACAAGCGCCTAACACGCAGCATGTCCTGTATGTTGAATGTTGCTGTTGCCCAGGGACACCCTTGTAAAGTGCTTTGAGCACGTTTAGTGGGTATTGGGCTATATAAAAGCTCAAGCTATAGATAGATAGGTAGGTAGATAGATAAATAGACATATAGATAGACAGATGGATATATATATATATAGAGAGAGAGAGATAGATAGATAGACAGAGAAAGAGAGAGAGAGAGAGAGAGAGAGAGAGAGAGAGAGAGAGAGAGAGACATAGGAGGCAAATCCTATACTATTAATTTCTGTGATGACTAACACACACACTGACCTTTGAGTGTCTGAAGAGGAGTGCAGGGTGGAGTCTGGATCGTTGACGTCAAGGAGGAGGCTGGAGGAGGGGCGGGAGGCGGGGGACGGGGAGGGAGAGCTTCCGGCCAGGACGGAGGAGCACGGGCAGGGTACCACGTGGTAGAACCCCGCATCCTTGGATGGACACGCCTGTTTGCCGAGGATCCTGCGGAAGGCAAGTAGGAAAGTAAAATAATTAGTGATAATGTAAATGTCAGGCTTTTAGTATAATTCAATATGTCAGGTCACTAAAATCTGACTTCTCTGTTGAAACAATAGGCAGATCTTGATGATTGTGTTATGTCTAGTTAGTGCTTTGAGATATAACCTTGGCATTAAAAGGGTTAGGGAGTTGGCTACTTGTGTTTGTTCATTGGCATTGCAGTCCTAGCGGACGATGCTGTATTTTGCCAGGTCAAATCTACCCACAGATTCGACTCCCCCCCCTCCCCCCCTTATTTTTGCCCACCGGCATCCTTTACGGCGGGTGATCTATCTATCGAGCTAGCAGCGCCGTCAGCAATTCTGCATTCAAGAGAAAAGAAATTATATAATCGCTCTAAACACAGACTGTATCTGAGTGCATCAGAGGTAGTCAAGATTTTAAGGGGAGATTACTATAACTTAATATGGCGGATGTGGCCGTACCACGTGACCCCGTCCGCCATTACAGACAGGGGGCGTTTGGCAATTCAAAAACATTTTAAAAAAAAGAAAGAAATATATAAAAATAAACAGGGCTTGCTTGTTTGATGGTGTTTTTTTTTTATATTGCGAGTTTCGCGGCATTATTAGCAGCTTAGATCCCAATATAATCGCCTACGGAAAGACGGGATAGGGAATGAATAGCATCCTACAAGCAAACGGAAGAACAAAGGAGACAATGAAAGGGGTGATGCAGTACGAAGGCTTTGCTTTCAAACTCAAGCACTTAAAAACCCTGAAAAAAATTTAATCAGAACACAATAATTATCATGACGAACAAAAAATATTATACAACGGATGAAAATGAAAACGCGTAAATGAAAGGAAATTGGAAAGGAAATTTAAAAACCATTCTAAAAATAAATAAATTAAATCAAATCAAGTAAATCTTAAAGTGCTTTTTGTTTTTGTTTTGATAAGTTTTTTTTTCTTCCCCTTAAATAATAACGCAACATGTAGAGTCGGGGCCACAGCGCTATGTCTGGTTAGTATTACCAAGAGTAATAATAGCACATCACGTGATACGTTCCTGCAGCCTTATATAGCCAATAGCCGAGCCAAGAGAAAATAAACTTTGGACCAAAACATAAGCAAGCAGATGATCAGCTCGTTGTACTGATCTTTTTTTTATGGCTTTTAGGATGTCATAAATCATTCATCTTTTCCTTGGAATAATGAATAATTACCCCTGCATGTTTATAGGTGTTTGCTACCACTGGACCGCCGGAGCTTGTTCCCCTTCTTGTAGCGCGAGGCAGAAAAGTGACATTGGTTGCCACCACCTTCTGGGTTATCGCAGATTACTTTCCTCTGACCCTAATTCTGGGATAGTACCCATTTAACACCTGGGCAGAGTGAGCGAGGCATTTGAAGTAAATTTTCTTGACCAAGGAAAATATCAACATGCCGCTGGCTTGACTCGAACATTGCGTTTAGATTATAATGTTAAATGTGTGACCTTGACCTACCTGAGGTGAGGGAACTGAGTGGCCCAATCCTGGCACTCCTTGTAGACTTCCGCCTGAGGAGGGCAGCAGGAGGGGGAGGACGGGGAGCTGCCGGTGAAGTCCCGGGTGTGTCCCTCATACAACAACGACTCGATCTCAGAGAAATGCTGCCCCACGGTGGTTGCTGCCAACTTGTCAAAGTCCTGCCACAGAGAGAATTAAACAAATACTATAGTATAGAAATAAAGATAATTGTTTTGTTTATCTAAATTAGTTAAAGACCCGTTACGATTGATGTCATAATCACAACGACCACAAATGAGAACGTCTCACTCCCCCCCCCCCCACACTCCCCTATGAATGACACCGTCACACAATTCTGTTAGTTAGTACAATACTGGCATCGTTGTGAGTATTTTGACACAAGGCGTACAATGTATAGAGTAGATACATAATAGGTCAAAATTGTGTGGTTGGTTGTTGCTCATTTGTTAGTCTTTTTTTTTTTAGCAAGTAAGTAAGTAGGTAAGTAAGTAAGTACATAAGTAAGTACGTAAGTAAGTAAGTACGTAAGTAAGTAAGAAAGTAAGTAATTGAGTCAGTCAGTAAGTGAGTACGTGAGTACGTAAGTAAATAAGTAAGTAAGTAAGGAAATGAAAATAAGTCAAACAGGTAAGAAAGTAAGGTAAATAAGTAAGTAAAGTACATTTCTAAATCGCTCTTAAGTCGAAACGTCAAAGAGTAAATTGTAACACGAAGGACAAGACAAGCACCTGTTAGGTATAGGTTGTATGACAAGCCGAGGTTTGAACCCCTAACCTACTGGTTCCGAAGTGGACGCTCTATTGAGACACGGAGCGAGTTGTTTCCCTTGCTCTGATCAACTCCTGAAACGGGGACGTGCTTCTACTACTAAATAATATATCATACTGGCTTTATGTGTGTAGCATGTGTGTGTGTGTGTTTATGTGTGTGTGTGTATGTGTGCATATGTGTGTGACTTTCTTAATTGAGTGTCAGTGTGCGTGTTTGTGTTTGTATGTGTGTGTCGTGTGCGTGATGCGTGTGCGTGTGAGTGTGAGTTTATAGAAGCATTCAACGTGTGCGTGTATGTGTGTGCGTTGTGTGTTTTTGTGAGTAGTATTGTTTGTGTGGAAAGTGGCTATGTATATTTGTGTAAGCAGTGTGAGCATGTGTGTTTGTGTGTGTGTGTGTA
>JAUEKZ010178273.1:0-5000 GCA_031471865.1 Melibe leonina | reverse complement strand
GAGAGAGAGAGAGAGAGAGAGAGAGAGAGAGAGAGAGGTCAAACAGACACTTTAAACTTACGTCCAAGGAGTACGAGGAATCGAGACTGGATCGTTCCGTGGTGTTTCCGGTGGTCCATCCCCCGTGAGACACAGACAGAGGGCTCTGGCTCTCCTTCAGGGTCGGGGAGGTGCGTCCGCTGCTGCATGGCGTGTTCAGTTGGCTGGTTTGGAATACGACGAGATGGGAAAGGTGGGGGATAGGGGGGATGGGAGGGGTCGGGAGTCAGATGTTATGAATAAATGTGATTTTTTTCCACAATTTTTCTTGGCCAAGTTAATGAGAAATGATTTTTTTTGTGCTAAAGTGTCTTTGCGGACAGAGACGTTGCGTTTGGCGTCAAAATCACAACATGCCGGAAGCAGTGAGTTGGCAGCTTTCAATTTGTCTCCCCTTCCAATGACACCTCAAAGGAGTTTTGTGAGTTAGCGCAATGTAGATAGGCTTTGTTGTGAGTAGTTTGACTCAATTCTTACAGATTTCACAAAGCATTTATTTCACTGAACACACAAAGGCAAGAGGTTCGATCCCCGCTTTGGTACAACTTAATATACTTGGGCGGGAAATTTAGTACAACCAACTTCTCACTGTGAAAGCAGCATGGGTTATCCCTGTCGGCATCGAGCCAAGGCCTTATCTCTAGGAGAAAATAAATACCAT
This sequence comes from Melibe leonina, assembly GCA_031471865.1. Lineage (NCBI taxonomy): Eukaryota > Metazoa > Mollusca > Gastropoda > Nudibranchia > Dendronotidae > Melibe > Melibe leonina. Next base: position 4,300 of record JAUEKZ010178273.1, on the reverse strand, counting down.
GTAAGAGTATTCGTCACGAGGTCGAAATCATTCATTCATCTTACAGACTTCTTAAAAAGGATAAAAGATGCACAGTCTCTAAACATCCGCTTCAGTGAGTGATTTGCGGTTTTGTTTGTTTGTTTGTTGAGAGTTTTAGGGCGCTTGCAACTGCTATGGTCATAATATAAGCGCCCACACATAACCTCAAGATCCAGTTTAGAGTTCTTTCTCTTTCACAGTAGATCGAGGCAATCACCTTTTCTTGTGTTTCCGTCATGCCATAAGAAGGACTTTTCGGCCGAAACGTGCGTAATAATTGTCTTTACTGTTTTAAATTGTCTTTACTTGCACAGGCTGAGCGGTTCATTTTCAATATCCCCATATTCACCTTTCATTGGTCGAAGGGTCTTGACTCCTGTTGGCATTAAGTTCAGCACTAAAAGCGATTCTTTTGATCTAAAAAAACCCATCACAATTGAATGCAATGAAATTTACCCGGATAGTAATTTGGTTCGATATTGATCGTGTGCAGCTAAATGGGGAGACTTTTTTTTTTATTAGCCACTTCAATGCTACTAAAATAAGTAGTATTAGCACTCCTGCCTGGACTAAAATAGCAACAAACGTGAGGACAAAGAATGACACTAAAACTGAAAACACTTTACGACAGGGTACATAATGATTCAATTGAATTCACGCCCGCTTTCAAGATTTATTCGAAGGCTGCAAGGACGCCAACGATAACGCGGCGATTTAACCCTTTCACTGCGGAGTCCGATTCTAAGCCAACAGAACATGCAAAATCTTTAAAATCAACGTGTTCTTATGATAATATACCAAATTAATCAGAAATTCAGGCTTTTGGCATATTATGTCAGTCTACTGAAATCTGATTCATATAGGGTAAGAACTGTCAAATCTTGTAGATTTTGATTTGTCTAGTAAGTAGTTCGAGATATAGCATTAGCATTGAAAGGGTTAATTGGGCAAGCACGTTCACCATGACGCAAGGTGTTGAACAGCAGGCGGCGTAACCAGCAGAAAAAAAAAGGACCCAGCTTGCTTGCCACTTACAACAAACACACACAGAATATAATGTGTTTATTGTATGCAGTCTTGTAGTTGTTGAAAGAGGGTCCTGTTCTGCTGGGTACACAATCTGTGTCTTGTACAGTCTTGCAGTTACTGGCAGCGGGGTCCTATTCTGTTGGGCACGACACAGCTTCCTGTCATTCAATCACCTTGGTACGAAGCCATTACTCTAAATCTACGGGGTGATTAAACAACTACAAAAATACAAGTAGTAAAAATAATCGATCAATTTAGTGATTGAAAACAGGGCAGATTGTCAAAGGACATGACAAAATGAAACCAACCGAAAGTTGTTTTCGCCCCAGTATGCATGGCTGCGCGCTCACCTTTTCCGTCTACTACATTTTGTTAAATAAGCTCGGGATAATAAATTGCACACCTAGCCATCGATGAATGGTGAATGAATGTGCACATTAAGTTATGGTTCGCTTGCGTGCACGCTGAATGACTGGCTCCTTGTTTGGTTTGTGGTGTCTATAGAGACTAACTGTATTCGTTGAGTCAAAATACCCACAACAAATACCGCATACTATTAACACACACATTTATTGTGTGATGGTGTCATTGAGGAGGAAAATAAAGTGAAAACTATTTACTTGTTATTGCTGGCATGCGGTGATTATGACTTCAAACGGAATGGGTCTACAAGGCACGCTTAGATTTAGTTATGACGTTCAAAAGTAGATCTTGCCTATGTTGCTCCATTGCTTTTGACGTCAGAATCACAATCATGTCTTCAGTTTGACATTTTCTTATAACATCATGGTATAACTTAAGATAATAAAAAAGAATAAAACTATACATAACAGCAAATCTCCAGATAAATGCAAACTTGCTTCCAGCTCCTATGTGCGCTTTTTAACAGCAATATCCGGACAAATGCCCGTTTGTTTCCTACTCCGTATAATATGCACATACTTTTCGGGTCGGAAAATAGCACTCTTCGGATAAGCGCACGCTTGCCTCCAGCCCAAAAGTGCGCACATGCATTTATCCGGACCGGTAGTGAAGATATTGGAGAAACATTGGCATTCCTACATTTAAACATTCCATAGTGCACCGGTTTCAATCTAACACCCCCGCCCACAAACCCCCGCCCGGACGCATCCCATCTACTACCCCTCTCCCCCCTCCCCTCCAACCATTTTCTCCATACCCACTAGCTATTCTACCTGCCCCCCCCCCTTCCCTCACCCTTTCATTTCATTTCATAACCTGTACTGTTGCTACAACAAAATTCAAACATTAGAATCTGTCATTACCGTCACACGCCATGTCAGTCGATGCAGTTTGATTGTTGCACAACAACACCAACGAGGTAATGGAAATATTATAGATAGAAAGCAGTTATAACCCTTCCACAATGGCGAATCATTCCAACCAAACAGAACAATATGAAAAATCTTCACACTTAACGTGTTCTTCAACCAGATTCCTGTGAAATGTCATTATATTATGACAAAAGCCTGGATTTCATTAAGACGCCACTCGAGTAAATAGGGACAGGTTAAGATTCTAAAACGACTAAAAGATGACGTGTTTTTTTAAAATTCTTGGTGTATGAAAACTGCTAAAAGGGAGAGATGACATTCTGGTAGAGCAGTAAATGTCAATCAATATGCCAGCAAGCAACAACGAGACAACAAGGACGAAGGAAACGAAGTTTCGATAAAAACCCTTCGTTAGAAAAGAAGAACTCACTAACCCCCAGGCTGGTTGCCTGTTGCCACTTTGACACACAATTTACGCCATACCACAGACAGAACTCTCTAGACAAGTTGACATGCTGCTACACATATATCAACGGAGGCTCACCCAGTCACCAGTATACTGACACCGGGCCAACCAGCCTTGGCACTGTTATCATAACGCCGAACGCCTAGCGGGGCAATTACTAAATAGGTTATGCCAATTTGAACATCCTAGGCATGACGGTAACTGATGTTAGAAAAAGACTTAAAAAGCAGCAGAAATGTGGTTCTTAAGAAAAATATTACGAATATCATGGAAGGATAAGACATCAAACGAAGGTGTGCTAGATCAGGCTAGAGTAGATAGATCTTTGATAAAAACTGTAAGAAAAAGGCAAATGGAATTTGTAGGACATCTAAATAGACACAAAAGTATAGAACATTCAGCCCTAACTGTAAAAATAGATGGTAAAGGAAGTAGAGGTAGACAAAGAATAACCTATTTAGATAGTCTAAACAGATGGGCAACAAATAGAGACAGGAGCAATTTAGACTTTTTAAAGTTGTCTGAGCAAAGAGATGAGTGACGTGCCATGATCACTTATGTCTGCTCTAGACCGGGTACTTGAAGAGAGAGAGAGAGAGAGAGAGAGAGAGAGAGAGAGAGAGAGAGAGAGAGAGAGAGAGAGAGAGAGAGAGAGAGAAAGAGAGGCGCATTGACGCGGTCGAGATTTGAACCCTGTGGCCTACCGGTTCCGAAGCAGATGCTCTACCATTTGAGTTACAGATGTTACAAACTGTTTGGTGCATCAACGGTCCTGTTCTTGTCCCTCAATGCTACGACGTAAGTGAAGGCTAAAGGAGAAGAACGATCAGAGTCACACTTTTCTGGTTTTGAGAAAACTACATTTCTAAAATTAAAAATACTCATCCGTCCATTGTAGTAGCTTTTAAAACCTAAAAGAAATCTGGAACCCGATGTGTTAAAATAAACAACAATATATAGAGGGGGAAAAGTATTGGATATAATTAACCAATTTAAGGCAAAGGCTTTTTAAATAGCAAAATGTGACTCTGATCGTTCTTCCCCTGTAGCCATGAAGTCAGTCCTTAGGGTGTGTGTCCACTGGTAGGTTTTAGGAATAGAAAAACGGAGGGGAAAAGTCTTGGGTGTTTCAATTACACCAATAGAAACACCCAAGACTTTTCCATTCCGTTTTTCTTTTCCTGAAACCTACCAGTGGACACACACCTTTAGGAACATACTGAGCCCATATAGCTTATCCCGGTTTTACTCACCTCTGGTATGCCTTGTGTATGTTGGCCACGTAGGTCCTGTGCAGGAGGTCGTCATCGTCCACAATGCTGTCCAAGGGTGGGTGGGTCTCGTCCACGGCACGGGCAAGGCCACGTCTATATGGGTCCAGTATGGGGCGGGGGGGGGGGGGAGTTCAGAGAGGGGCGGGGGCGAGGGGGGGGAGCGGTTGAGAGAGAGCGAGGGGGGAGCGAGAGGCGAGACAGTGACGAGTGAAGTG
>JAUEKZ010178262.1:0-14100 GCA_031471865.1 Melibe leonina | reverse complement strand
GTGGCAAATAGCTGCAGATTTTCTCCAGAGCAGATCGGACCTCAGCCTGAAAGAAGAAAGACAAAATTATAAAACTAATTATATTTTATATACTTTGATAAAAGTAAAAGGCATATGAAACTATTTATATTTTATACACTATGATAATAGTAAGAGGCATATGAAACTATTTATATTTTATATACTTTGATAATAGTAAGAGGCATATGAAACTATTTATATTTCATATACTTTGATAATAGTAAAAGGCATCTCAACAAACCACAAGTTCGAGCAAAAAGCACATTACAGCAACTGATGTCTAAACAAGTGATTCTAACAACTATGTTCTTTGTACTGGTTTAGGCATTGAGCTTGAAAACAGAAAAAATGAATGACAATGGCAATCTGGTAATATTTGACCATGAAATATCCTCTTATATACAGTTACTTGAATTATGATGACAGGCATGTAGATTTTATCTAGGCATTTGAAGTTAAAGTTAAAGTGGAGGCTTATATAGCGCTGATATCCACGAATTGTGCTCATCGCGCTTCACACCTTTTTTTTCACATTTGTCAAAGTAACCTTCTAATAATATGGCAAGTTGTTTCATAGGGGTTTTCTTTTACGACAAACTAAAATGCCTCCCCACAATGCAGGGGTTGTCTTAGTTCTTAATTACCTCAGTTGGTTTAGACGAGATCATGGACTCCAGTTGCTTCATGGCCATTTTACAAAGGTCGCATTCTAATCCATTGACTTCCCCTTGTTTAGGTGTGAACACTGGAACAAAAAGGCAATAAATTTTATAGGATTTACATCTGCATAGCTGCTACATTGACTTTCAAATGCAAGGCAATAAGTAGTCACTATTGGCCCAAGTCGAAGTTTAAATCGGTTCTTAAAGGATAAAGTGGAAAAATGCCCCTCTAGAAAGGACACTGGTCATTCGCAGACTACTTTCTTCAACCCGAATTGTGGGTTGGTGCCCATTTGACACTTGGATAGAGAGCAGAGACATTTGGAATAAATTTCTTTACCTAAAGAAACACTGAAGACCTTTGATGGAAAATGAACCTTATAACCCCATCCCCCCCCCCCCCTCTCCAGGTTTAGTGCTGCATCAATACCAGTTCAGCCACCACACCTCCCAGCACCACCAGGCGAATCCTTAAAAATATGTAAATCTGAGCAAAAATCTCATTTAATTCTAAATCAAAGCTTCTTTAAAAAGGCCATAACATCAGAGTAAAAGTAGCTTTGCATTGACTTTTTACAAGACACAATGTAAAAACTAAAATCCTCACTTTTGTCCTTGGCCAAGCAGAGACCCAGCCTTGAACATATCTCCTTGGCAGAAAATTCATCAAAAATAAGCTGAACAATGAGGTCACCAAACTCGTCCATGAACTTCTTGCACTCCGACTCCAAAGAAGATGGCAGGATGTTGCAGACCTTCTTCATGGCTGCCTCCACTTCAGCCTAGAACAAAGATGTGGAGCATGACAGTTAAACAGATCAGAGCACTTATTTTATTTATAAGAAAAACAACAAAAACAATAACAAAAAAAGCAAAGAAATGAAAAACTCCAAGAATAAAAAAAACCAGGAATGAAAAGAAAAAAAACAAAATTGATCAGAGTCTAAAAAAAACTAAAATAAAGATACAGCAGTTTGGAAAACAGGATAAATGTAAAAATTCGGAAAAGTAAATAATAGCCATAATAAAGTATGTCGAAAAAAAGAGAAGATATCAAGCACCAAGGAGACATAAGAATAAGAGCATGAAAAAAGTATCAATGAAACAATGAGACAGGCACAATTTATCAATGAAGACCCGTAGTTCAAAGTTCAAGTATCGATCTAACCAGTTAACCACAGAAACCAACAGAATATATTGTGCTGCAATTCTGGTGATATTAAATGAATTATCTCTTTAACCTCCTTTAATGTGAAGTTCCATCCATCCATCCATTGAGGAGGAGGGAAGAGAAGAAGGGGGTAAGGAAATCGAATGTCTTTATTTGTAGTTTTATTTATGTTAGTGGCACAAAACTTTAGCCCAGCCAAGATTATATCTACAATTTACCTCAGTTGGCTTGTCAGGAATAAGGGACTCCAGTTTTTCAATAGCCAGTTCACAAAGGGTACAGGGTCCACCCTCTGCTTTCTCATTCCTGGTAGAGACTGACACTGAAATAATGTAGAGACAAATTATTTTAACATTTAAAGAATGAAGTAAAATATCCTTAGTCCTTCATTTTCTTGTTATTGGTAGGCATTGCTCAAACCTGTAGCCTTAATGCGGAAAAATCACTTAACAACACCTGTGTGTATTAGAAGAGGGGGGTATACTGTGTTTTTTACTTTTACATTGCTTCCAACAGCCATGTTGAAAAGGCAATGAAAATTGCTAGGTGTTTGGAATATGTTTGGATGGTAGCTTATGAATTTTTTCTAAAAATTGAAAATTATAAGTACCAGAAAGCACAGATTTCTGTAAAAATATAGATGATTCAAAACCCTACTTTTAGCTACCTCCTAACCGATAACAAATCAAACAAACTATCTTTAATTAGAATAAATCCTATGTAGTTTAGTTTTGATTTGATAAGAGATGGAAGACCATTTTATCAAGGTAGGCTAATAGTTTTCGTTTCTTATCTTTGTCTTCTTAAATTTCATTGAGTTCCATTTCATTCTAGTTCTACATGAGAAAGTCCTAAGTTAAAGACTTTATTCCCTTCATCCACTGTTGTTCCTTTCCCATAAAACCTTTGACTTGCCCATGCACTTATAATGCATTGCAAAGCTGCAAGGTGATATTTATGCTACATGTATTCAATCTTGATGCAGCAACAGTATGAAAAAACAAAAGACACACCAAGCTCTGTAACATCCAAACTCAGACCTTGGTAGACAGTTTAACCTTTTCAATGCTAAGGACACCAAAATCTTCAAGACTTGCCTGTTCTTATACCAGATAAATCAAATTTCAGTGAACTGACATATTCATACAAAGAGATATAGCCAGAATTTCAGGCTTTCGGCATATGTCAGTTCACTGATTTATCTGGTATAAGTAAGAACACATACATTATCAAGATTTTGCATATTTCAGTAGGGTTGGAATCAGACCTCTCTGTGAAAGGGTTAATACGGGGCTGCTTGTTGGTCATCGCCTGCATAACGCTCCTCTATTACACATTTTAGGTTGTATTGGAAGCAGGACGTGAGGCTTACTTGTTTTGTCATTTGAAGGTTGGCACACTTCCAGCAGGATACACATATCTTTGGGAGCGATGCCGCCCGAGATGTACTCCAAGATGATCGGTTCATAAGTGTTGACCCAGCCTGAACAAGACTCACTAAGGGCGCTGGGTAAAATTCTTGAGCAAATGAAGTCTAGGACATTGCGGATTTCCTCCTGTTATAAATAGAGACAAAGAGATGATTTTAAGTAGTTTTATGCAGTAATTTTTTATACTTAAAAAAAAAAGATATATGCTTTTGATTTTCTATTTAAAGATCCATGTCCTGGTATACATTATTCTATCTTACAAAGGAAAATCAACATGCTTGTAAAAATTTGTTGTATTCGAATTCCCTTTTGATCTTAATCTTATGAAAATAAAAGGCAGAGATTACAAGCGCTCAAAAACTCTAACTTCGTCTCTGTCAGCCATGCCAACCCACCACCCCCTCCCCATCTTTTTTAAATAAAAAATATATAAACACACTCTAATGAAAAAAAAAACCCGCTAAAAAATTATTAATTACTGTTGATTCAGATGTGCGAAAAATAAAAACAAGGATTTTATATCATAAGAATGACATTATTAACAAAACACAAATTCTGTTTCCTGTGAAAACCGTGTTCTTAAAGAGATGGCAAAACACGTCATTTTAGAAAGAAAATCGAATTCTGTTTCCTGTAAAAACTGTGTTCTTATGGGGACAATGTTCTTATGCAGAGACTTGTATGATAATTAACTTTTTTTTTTTCTCACCTGAGTAGACTTATCAGATAAGATGCTTTGCAATTCTGTCATGATGGCAGTGCAGAGCTCACACTCCTCGTTTTTCACAACTGCAGCATACTGTTTCTTTACAACGGACAGTCTCGTTTTGACGGAGGCTGGAAATTGAAAAATAACAAAGGATTATATTAGGCCACATGAGATATGACGAAGATGGGAAGAAAAGGAAATGAAAGTGATGAAGCTCAATTGGAATGAGTAGGAAAGATGGCCCGGGATAGAAATAAATGGAAGCTGCTTATCGTTGACCTATACCCTGCCAGGGGTGAAAGGCGATGATGATGATAGTAGCTGTATATTGTGGTAGAGGATGATAAGAGAAAGTAACTGCTTGTAAGTAAAGAGTCCATTGGTTTTTATCAACTGTGCCTGAAATGCAGATCCAACCAGAAAAAATATTCCAAAAGTAGAACTGTTCTTACTCAGTTTTTATGCTTGCAATATTTGTCAATGTATTAATCATCAAAGAAAAAAAAAACTGGTCAAAATTTAAAAACCATCGAGAAGATACTTTATTTACTTTTTGTTGTTGCTGTGGGGACTGTTCCTACGGAATTTTTATAAATGTAAAATTTGTCAGTGTATTTATCATCATTAAAGAAAACAACTGCAAAAAATTAAAAACCATGGAGAAGATATATAATTTCCTTTTTGTTGTTCGTTTTTTTCCCCAATAAAACACTAATGGGGTAGGCTGGCAGTGTGCATTTTTGTCCTCATTCTTGTTTCAAACATTAAAAGTTTTGGAATTTTTCTATTGTTGCATATTCATTATAATACTGTATGTTTTTTTTGCCTACGTTATCGTGGATAAAGGGTGTACATTTACCCTGAGTATTGGAGCAGAGACGCAGTTCGATGCACACTTGTCTGGGACGCGTCTCTTGAAGCAAAAGGCTGATAAGGGTGGGTGTGTAAGTCTCCACCAAAGCGTCACACTTTGTCCTCAAGGTAGAGGGAAGTAGGCCGCACACTTTCTCTAAGGCTGATTCAATTTCATCCTGAAACAACGACCACATTCTCTTAGTCATTCTAGTCAAGACACTGGGAAAAAGTAACCCTAACACCAATACTATCAAAGTGCAACTATCTTTCTCTTAACCTTTTCACTACTGAGGTATCCTCGAACTACTCACTAAATATCAAAATATTCAAGATTTGCTTATTCTTATAGCAAATAAATAAGATTTCAGTAGACTGACATATGTCAGTCCATTGAAATCTTATTATCTAGCATAAGAACATGTGAATCTTGAATATTTTCTACATTCTGTTTGGTTAGAAACTGACCTTGCTATGATAGGGTTAATACTGTGTTAAATTCTGAAGCTATTCTGCATTAAAAAACATTGAAGCATCATCAAGCCTATAAGTGAGATGAATCACTCCATTGTGGTGCAATTTCTAATCTTAAAAAAGATGATTTTAAAACCACATTTGTTCAATTACAAATCAATGCATTGCTTTGAAATTTCATGGGTACAAAATTAATAAATTTATTTCATCTTGAATTTCATTAATCTAGAATAATTATAAATGCATCTTTTTAAACAACTGTCAATCACTCAACCATTGTATTGCTTTGAAATTTCACATGTAAAAATTGAGGTATAATTTATACTGAGTTTTAAAAAAAATCTAAAATATATTTCATGTTGAACTTTATTGGTCTACAATTAATCTAAATTCATCTTTTCAAACTACACTTACCCGTTCAATCATTGGATTGATTTGAAATTTCATAGATACAAATTGAAATATAATTCATATAAACTTTTGTGAATCTACGATATTTCTTTAAATACATTTTGAGCCTTCTGGTTTAGGGTCTTTTTTTGTTTTGTTTTTTTATTCTCTTGCACGTGATACATACCTCTGTGGGGGTTGATGAGATCATGGACTCCAACTGGCTGATGAGCATCTCACACAGGTCACACTGCATTGCCTTAGAACTGTGAAGTGCCGATTTTGCTGATTGGAGAAGATATAATTTTTATTTTTTTTAAAATAATAATAACAATGATGATGATAATGATGATAATGATGATAAAAATAGAAATGATAATAATAATCAAAACAATAATGAAAATAAGAACAATTATGGAAATAATGTATGGAAAGAGCAGAGACACACAGAATTGTATGACAGCATTAGAGCCAGTCTAGTCTAAAAAACTAATCAACACAATACCTCGATTACCTTACCTTGACTTGTATCATTGGTGAAATTCATAAAATATAACACTAATCAGGTTATTGCAATAAAGCCACAAAATGAACTATGAATGTGTTTCATCACCATACAATTCTTACAGTGTAGATTTATCTGATACCAATAGAGGTTGCTGCACCATAGAGTAGAAAAGTCAGAGGAACAAGAACAAGAACAAGAAAAATAACAAGATGAAGTTTAGAGTATATAACATGCAGCAAGATTCAATTATTCTAGTTTCATATTCATGTTTTATTGAAGATTCCAGAAGGTTTGATTCAACGATATGAGAAGGACAGGAAGAGCCAAAACAAATGACGGAAGTTAATTGAGGTGCCCTCTCGTGCACACCAAGATAGCTATCTTGTGTCGGGATAAAGCTGGGCACCACAGAAGAGCAAGAAGAACAACAACAACAACAACAAAAAGAAGAAGAAGGAGAAAGAAGAAGAACAACAACAATAAAAAAAAAGAACAAGAAGAAAGAAGAAGAACAACAACAACAACAACAAAAAAGAAGAAGAAGGAGAAAGAAGACCAACAAAAAGAACAAGAAGAAAAAGAAGAAGAACAAGAAAAATGAAGAACAAGAAAGAGAAAAAATGAAAAAGATAAAGAGGAAGAAGAAGTCAAACACCTACCCTTCGAGGGGCACAGATTCAAGAGGGAGCAGATCTCTGATGGCGGGAAGTCAAGGAGAAGCTCCACCACTTCGTTAAAGTACTGCGCAATGTATTTGTTGCAGTCTGCTTTTATGGAGCGTGGCACAATGTCACACACCAGGGTCAAAGCATTCACAATCTCTTTCTGTTTGGGTTGGGGAGGCAGAGTTCTTATATAGTTTTTTTCATTTCACTCAAGGGTTAGTCATAAAAAAATAAAAAAATTAAGGTGTTTATGCTAAAGTGTTTAAATAAAGTAGAGATTAAAGTTTCATCCGCAGACTTCTCTCCTGGATCTGTGCTGTTAGTTTATGTTTGGCTTTGGAAATATTCCTTGGTTGGTTGTTGCCTGTGAATTGCCCTTGGTAACATAATTTACATTATGCCAAAGCAGAGCTCTCTATGACAATTTAACATGCTGCCACACACGAGATCTGTTTTTGAAAAACGAAAGGTTCACTCGAACATCTCCCCCAGTCACAGTATATTGACATTGTTTTTATTCTCCATTTATGACCAATTTAGAGCTGGATGGGCTGCAATAAAATACTTTGCCATATCAAATCCAGATGAAAATGAAATTTATAAAGCATTTTTATGCCTGCTGTCTCTTCATCAACTCACCTGGGTAGCGTTATCCCCCAAGATGCCGTCCAAAACGCTCAAAACAGTCTGACATATTTCACACCCATCTCCAAGTTTCTCTGCTCTCTGTACACCAAACTTCTTGTGACTTGACACTAAGCCCCCCCCAAAAAAAAAAAAAGAAAAAAGAAGAATTTTACATCCATAGTTATTCAGTTTCCCTGGAGGACATTTTGGTAGGACTGGGTGCTTTGAACATAATGAGATTCATTCCTATAACCATTATTATCACACAGTCATTATCAGTATCATTATACCAAAGGTAATCGTTTTCATGTAGCAAATTTGACAACATTGTTTAAACAACACCATTGAGCACACTCTTTTGTTTGATACCCACAGTAGTCCACCCTTATCATTATAACCATTGAGCACAGTGAAGATTTGAGAAAACCAACTAACCCTGGGTGCTGCACATAGAAATAGAGACACAGATATCATTGGGGTGGATTTCGCCGGCAATCATATTCATAATTTCATCGGTCCACAGGTTGATTAATGAGTCACACTCTTTCTTGATGCTTGAAGGCATCTGGGAGCAGACAAAGGAGACAATCTTCTCCACTTCAGCCTGAGATGACAGATAAAGTGACTCATTAAGGCATTTATGCACACATAGTATTTGCTTATTATACAAAACGTTTCATCTAGAAGAGTGTGTATATTATACTTGGGTATATGCGGCAGAAGTTTGGAAAATATCATTCCTAATGACTTTACAGTGGGAAATATTGTGAAATACTGATATGAATTTTTTTTAATTGATTTCTTAAAGTAGAAGTATAAAACCACCAAATAGATATCTTATCTCATCTGATCTATCTCATATCATCTTATCTCATATCATCTTATCTCATCTTATCATATCTCATCCTATCCTATCATCATGCAAATCATACCTCTGTGACATTATCAGTGAGCTCATTATCAATGTATTGGAAGATGTACACACACAGCTCACAAAGCTGGCTGTCCCCTAAGCTCTTTGTGGCCAAAGCATTTCCTCCAACCTGTGGGCTGCTCTTCATGGTCAACGCTTTGGTGTTGATAACTATAGAACCAAAGGGAAAAAAAACAGAAAAGCAACTTTGAAAAGAAAAGTTTTTTTTGTTGTTTGTCAAATGCTGTTATTGGTTTGCTTTGTTTCAGACATCAAGATGATGCAGATTTTAATCAAATCTGTGTGTTTAGGTATTTGACACGCAGTTCTTCTTGGTTGGTTGATTGTTGCGGGTTCAACACAAATTTACAATTATGTCACATTAAAGGAGGAGTTCTCTAAACAAGTGAATGATATGCCACACTGTGATAGACAGAGGGCTCACTTGAATATCTACCCCGGTCACAGTATACTGACATCAGGCCAACCAGTCTTAGCACTACTCTTTGTACCTATAATGCCAAGTGCCTGGTAGAACAACTGCTAAAAAATTTGGATTGTAATGTTTTACACATGAAATGACCAAGGTTCAAACCCCAGACAGACATCACTCCATCTCCATCCACTTAGTAAGCTACGGTGCTGGTAATCATCTTGATCTTTGATATACACATGACACCTTGGTACAATCAGAAAGTTCTTTCACGGCCAATAAACAGAATTGGAAGGAAAGTGTTTTGAATTATTGAATCCTGCAATTGAGGGTTTAAACTTGATTTCAAAAGCAAATTTGAAGTAGGGTAATCCACTGGTAAGAGAATGACTTCAGCCTGCCCAATATTAAGAGAATAAAAGCTTTTTTAATTCATCTAAAAAGGTTGATGATAGACAGAATATATACTTTCAACAAACAAAAAAATATGTTTAATAAATCAAGTTTTAAAGAAAGCCATTAAATCTGTCTGTAGTTTACAAAATCTGAATGAATCAAATTATAAAACTTCATGTTTTTATTAAAACACCCACCATGATAAAAACTTTGAATTTATTTTTTTAATAGCAAACAGACATCAAATACTGTAAAAAAAAATTTCAAATACTGACACTCAATAGTAAAATATCCAGTATGAACAGCAAGAAAATACCTTGACTGGTGCACAGTTTGAGCACGGCACAAATCTGTTCAGGATTCAACTTCTGCACGACTAGGTCGATGACGTATGGAAGGTAAAGCTGGACAAACGGTTCGCACTGCTTTTCAATGGCAGACGGCAAATCCTGGCACACTTTGTCCAGCAAAGCTATAGCCTCTTCCTGTGTCCAGAAAATAACATACAACAAAGACAGAAACATTTGATTGAAGTTACAACAAGAGCAAATCACATTCCTCCAGCACCAACATGTCGCGAAAACACAGCCCCCCCCACCCCCCCCCTAAAAAAAGTAATTTATACATGTATGCATATGATCAAAATGAAATTTTTCAAGATAGCAAGATACAATAAATCTAGATATAAATATGGACCAATGGCCCTTCCCGTTTTCTAGTGGAAAAAATAAAAATTGGAATTTTTTCTTTCATTCTCGTAATATAAAATACATATTCTGTCTTAGTGATAGGATGCAAGACTCTGTAATCAAGACAGACATCTGAGCTGACAGAGGCACATACCTTGGTAGCGTTGCTGTCCAGCTGCGCATCAACTTCATTCAGAACCAGAATGCAGATTGGACATAGTTCATTTTTCTTCACAGCTACTTGTGACTGTATCTCTACAACAGCCTGGACATCTGTCAAAGGGTTAAAAAAAAGTAGATAGGTCTAGTAGTAAAGAGTATAAAATATATACAAAACTCACATTAATTATAAGGATCTCTGAATGGGGTTGAAGATCCATTTCAGGTGCTTTGACACTGCCAGCTTTAAAATTGCCAAAGCTCCAGAGCCAGTATGTGTGTGTAGGTGTTTGTGTGTGTATGTGTGTCAAACTCTCTCTCCCCATCCCACCACCTCTCCCCATCCCATCCCCTCTCCCCATCCCACCACCTCTCCCCATCCCACCTCCCCGACCTATCCTAACACCTTTCCTAACCCCAACCCCTATCCTAACCCGAACCCCTCTCCAAATCTCGCCACCTCTCCCCATCCCACCCCCTATACTCCTATACTTTCTTCCCCCCACTCTACCTTTGACGCCACTGGCGTTGTCACAGAATTTGAGGTAGTCGCACACCAGTCCTGGGGACACCTGGTCCTCAAGCAGTTGAATGATGTAGTTGGTGTACATGGGAATGAGTTTCATGCACGATGATTTATCCCCCGAAGCAACCATGTCACAGATTTTCTCAAGAGCGCTCATAATCTCTGCCTGAAAGGCAAAGGAAAAATTATCAGTAATTTGCTTTTTTTTTATCACATTTCGAAAAGGAAGTTGATGTTTCTATTGGCATATATTTTTTAATGGGGGGAGCAAAATAAAGCAAACAAGAAAAGAAAAAAAAACCTAGCAAAATCAAATGTCTGAAGAAAGAGTATCAGGAAAGTAAAAAATGTCAATGTCAGTGATTTTTTTAAAAAGAACTATTTCTGAAAGCTATTTTTGTAACTCTTTACCTGAGGGGAGTTTTTTTGGGGTTTTTTTACTGTTCTGGAGAATTTTTTATGACCACCAGCTTAGAGCTGTATGGTTACTGAAGTAAAAGCATACAATCAAAAAGTGCATTGAATGAGCAATAAGCAGAAACAAAAACAAAAATGCTGTAAACATAATAGGAAATGAACTAGAAGAATTTGAGTTGGGAAAAAGGAGTGTCATTAGATGAAAAGAAAATTCTATGAGTGTACAACATATTTCTAATTGGTCATCAAGATATATATAGATATTCCATAAAAATAGTGTTATATTTGTAAATACATCCATAACAAATGTTAATAGTGAATTTCATGGTATTTGGATAATAACTGTGGTTGCTTGATCCAATTATGTGTCTGATAATTGTGATAACATTGAACAGATGTAGCACCAATAGGTTCTAAATAACATTTAAAGCGATGTGAAGAAACATTAATTCAGAAATGACACACTTTAAATCAAACTAAAATGACATCCCAAAATGAAGAGCTGTATTCGAAAACATGATAAAAGTTAGTTTTATCCTGGTTTGGAATTAACTTACAGTAATGCTGTTAGACGATAGAGCCGTCGCATGCTCTGATACCTGAAAAAACTCCTCCTGTAAAACTAACACTAATCAGCTATGGGCTCCAGTCAAACAACTTTCAGTATAATCTGGTTTCACAGATAACAGCCGCAAACAAATAAAAATCTACTGAGCAAATAAGTTCACCTCAGTGTTGTTTTGGTCCAGAGTATCTTTTACTTCTTCAACAGCCCAGTAACACACAGAGCAGACGATAGTTTTCTGTTTCTGGATGTGGTAGTCTGGTAGGTAGCTCTGTTTGGGAACAGCTGTAGAAAGTACAAAAACAGGCTGCATGACAGTGTAATAAGAGGTCTTACTCATATCTTTGCAGGAAAAACAAATATTGAAGGTTTTGGGCAATCCTGTCCTAACTAAAAGAGACTGAGACAAGATATCAATCCAACACTAATGAAGCTAAGGAACACCTGCGTAAACTTTTACACAGACAATGAGAAAATCTACAAAGGTGTAAGTTCAACCTGTAATGTTCCAAAAGTCTTGGTGGCCATATTAAATAGAATTTATATCAATTTACGGCAAAAAACAAGGTTCAATTTAGACAAAGGAGTAAGACCAACATTATAGGTATTCATAAAAAATGTGAATCTTTTGTAATGAAATGCAAACACATTGGTGTCGCCTCCAACTAATGCTATTCATAAATCCATTCCTCTATTCCTCGAAAACGTTATACAAGTTTTTCATTTTTGATATTTGATAACAGAGAATTCAGAAATATAAAAGCATTGTATTTCTTGGGTGGAAATCCCAGAGACTGTCTAATTCAAACGACTTTCTTTATTTGTATGATCTTGACTTATAGTAATTATAATAAGAATCATTCATTGTCCCCCCAATAGGATATTCTCTATACAGTTTGAGAATCTCTTTATATTAAGAGACTTAGCTAAAAATTAAAATTTCTGGGAAATATTTCTATTGCCTGCATACCGTACCTGGATAGTCCGTGGTCATATTGGGGCAGAGACTCAGGGCTTTGCACACAGCATCTGGCTTCACTTCAGCAGCTAACAGGGCCACGATGAAAGGCGTGTATTGCTTGACCAAACTCTCACACTCAGTCACAGCGCTTCCAGGCAGTAACTCACAAAGCTCGTTAAGGAAAGACTCCACCTCTTGCTGTATGAACAAAGAAAGAAAGAGCAAAGAATAAAGACTCTGAGGTGGCTCATGATATGTAAAGAAGATTGCATATTTCTTTCTATATTCATTATGCTTGAAATTCAAGTCCATCTGTAACTTTTAACAAAACATCAATTTAAAAAAAAAAGAATTTCGCCACATTTGTAACACCAAACTAAGAAGAAGAAGAAGAAGAAGAAGTAAAAAAACCAAAATGATCCGTAGAATATTTCCTCACCACAGTCGTGTTCTCTCCGATGAAATGGTCAAGCTCCTCCACCAAGAACTTACAGATGCTGCACAGGTCAGCGTTTTCCTTTCTGACACTCAGGACAGGGGTCTGCACCTCCACAGCTGTTGCATGAAATGCGGAAAAGGAACAAAATGAGGAGTGTCACAGTATACTGACACCCTGCCAAGTAGTCTTAGCATTGTTCCCACAATGAGGAGTGCCTGGTAGGACAGCTGCTAAAATTATTTTAATTGATTAGGCATGACATGGCCGGGGTTCAAACCACTGATCTACCAGCTCAACTTATGTCACAGGGTTAGCTTGGAGATTTCCATGGAGGTCCACAAAAGCAAACTTGTCAAGTTGAGCTCAATGAGTTAGTCATTGCAGAGTATATCACTAACGTTATTGTTATGTATACAGGTGTATCATCAGTCTCCTTATCCCAACATTCAATTCTATCAAAAAAGAAATTTTGAAGAAAAGATCGTTTCTTAGTGGTCACAAACTTGTAAGATTATATCAGTCATAACACAACTGTTTTTAAAGGTAAAATCTTCCCATTTGTAAAACCTAAACTACTTTCAATACAGTAGCTGGGCCAAAAAAAAAAGAAAAGAAAAGACAAAACAATACCAAATTTAACAAAGGAAATAAGAAAAACATTATAATTTCTTCACTACATCCATGGCTTGTTTCTCCTAAGCTTATGGCAAAATGAAGTATGTAATAAGACAATTGAGCTTGGTTACTTGTTCAAAACAACTCCATATTTTTGGGTTCTGATTGAATTAGGCAAATGGAGATGAAAATCTTTGCTTAATTAAGTTTAATTTAAGCCCTATCCATTGAAATTGTAGTGGATGAAAACTTCTAGATAGAATAGAGATGTAAAACCAGTTTCTTCTGTATGTTTTTTTTCTTCCATCTTCCTTTTTTTTCCTTAATAAAGATTTTATTCTGGTCCAAATACTGTACGTAGACACACACCATCAACACAACAAGTACACACCTGGCAGTGTCGAGTTGGAACACAGGCCCAGCAACTGACACACGTATTGGGGCTGGTAGGACAACAGAAGCTGCACCAGGGTGGGTG
>JAUEKZ010178240.1:0-14102 GCA_031471865.1 Melibe leonina | reverse complement strand
CACTGATATTTGATTTATCCGGTATAAGAACCGGCAGATCTTGAAGATTTTGGTGTCTTTAGCAGTGAAAGGGTTAATTCCTCTCTTCTTGGTTCAGAATTCAGAGTGATGGAGCTCTTGATTATCTAGCTACTATGACTATGATGCCAAAGTTTCAGAATTGATTCAGACTGACCATACAATGCAAACAATCTAAATTCAAAGTTGAGAGGCATCTAATCTAACTGTTGGACAAAAGTGATCCCTCTCTTCGACTCATTCATTTCTTTTTTTTTTTTTCATGGCTTTTTGTATGATAATTTGAAAGAAAAAGAAGAAAAAATGTAAGAAGAGCTGCAGAATATTTAGGAAAAAAAATGCTAATGAGATTCTTTCCCCCCTTTTCATTGCAGATATTTGAGACCATTCTCAAAAAGATAACAGTAGAAAGAAGGTGAGCTCAATACATGGTGCCCTGAAGAAAAAGAAGAAGATACAGTTCAATAAAAACCCTAAATAACATCATCACTATGGTGCTAATTGGCAACTCCAAATCAACAGTCAAGACAAATTTCTGGTCCAATAAAATGGGTTGATCTTTGACCAATGAAATCCTGTATTTGTAGTTCATGAAGACACTTTATTGTGCCTTTAACTTTTAGTTTATTTTTATGTTTGATCATACTGCATTTCATGCTGGTCCCAAGCCTGGATAAACTACAGGGGGATTCTGGCATTCCAGCATTTATCATCATTCTTGGTACTTAGACAACAATTTTTGGTTGCTTAGCTTTATCGACAACTCTATATGACATTTTTCTCTTCTCCCAACGATATTGTAATACAGAGGTTGCTCTGTATCTAAATGTATATGTCATTAAACCTTCTCTTTATGCTTTGAGTGTTTGTTAGGCATTAAGGCATTAACTGAGATTGTATCTTCATTAAGATATCCATCAATTGTTTGTGAAAATGAAAGGAATCATAATTTTGAGTTAAGTGATATTTTTTTGTAGTAACTGCATGTGGATAGCAACAGAATTCTATTGGAATCAATTATTGATTCTCTTTCTACTCTGACATTGTTCTATTTCAGGAATGAGGTGAAAGCAGCAATTTTAAAGTTTTCTGGGCATTTCATCCCTTTCTTGTATGAAGGCATGAAGTCACAGGTTTGTAATGCAAAATGCTAACCCTTCCGATGCTAAGTTTATTTTTCTAAACCTACTTACTACTTCCCAGATAGGTGTATCAAAATCTTCATGATTTGCCTGTTCTTATATAGTGCAGAAGCCTGAAACAGACTCAAAGTAGGATATTCATGGGCCTTGGCAAAGTTATTATTCAAACGCCAATCACAACCTTATATCTGTCTTTAGAATTTTGAGTCTGTTACTCGGTATCTGAATTCTGATGACATTTGCCTCTTAGAAGCTTTTTGTGTTAAGAGATGTCTTGACCCTTGATTGAATCACAGTCTTGCATTTCAAATAGTAAAAATACTATCAGAACTGCAGTTTTATATTTTATAAGCAGATATGTATAAACAGTTTAATATTGCTTCATAGCACATGTCATGTTTGGGACCCACACCATATAACAAACTTATAGAAATCCCTATTGACCAGTACCAATGAATTTTAAGCAAGAGACAAATAGACAATCAGGCCATGAGATGTTAAGTTTACCTTGATCTAATACTAATACTCATTTTCATTTCTTTTTTCCTAGTACTATACCATAAGGTTGTGGAACAGCTCTCCTAACAATGTTGTAGCTCATGAATAACATTGAAGCTTTTGAAAATAGGCTCTACCATAAAGCCCCTTGAGAACACTCCATAAGTAGCTGGGGTCGGTTAAAGATTCCTTTCCATCTGGTTCTGTCTTTACCAGTGCCATTCTTGACAGGCGGACTGCTGCAAAGACAGTTACCGATTTATTAGAATTTCTCTTTGGTCCAAAGCTTTAGAAGCAACCAACCAAATTGAAGTGTGGACAGTATAATACTGGCCAAGCCACAGTCAGTTGTTTAGAAGTTGAAGAAAATATGTAACTCTTTATTATATAAAAATGTTTCTCATTCTTTTGTGTGGTTAATATTTAAGAGTTTTATGGCACTCTCTACAAATGCATTTTTCTATATCATGTCAGGGTGCCTCAGAGCAGCATGAGCTTTTCACCCAGTGGACTGGCCTGGTACAAGGATGCTGTCAGGTTGAGGAATACCCAGACTTGATGGTCAGTGTAGCCCACATTCTACTTGGCAACACCAGCACGTTGTTGTGTGATGTGGACCAGAGGATTGGTAAGACAAGATTAGATTTTAAAGATATTTCTGAATTGTAGAAAAGAAAGAAAGACTGGAAAAAAGATTAAAGTGATAGTTTAGGTGTTTTTTTCTCAAAAGCTTGTCATAATATTAACAATGGACAAACTCAAATACCTCTGAACATCAAGTAATGAATGTGAAAATCTGAAATAATGTTTACTTATTTTTTTTATCTGAACAATTTTTTGATAACACTAACACTATTTCGAGACTTCTCATTGAATGATGACTTCTTTTTTTTTAACAAGGATACTACACAAACTAACTTATAGAATGAAATATTTTTATCCCTGGGTTACAATGAATAATATTGTACACAGGCTTGTTGTCCTTTTAAAGATAATTATTCTATTGTCATTGGCACTTTAAGATCAAAACTTTAACAAACAGATACTGTCACTTTTTAAAGGAGAGGTATGATAAAATTAGTGGGATAAAACTTATTTATGCCATCATGTCTTCCTTTTTAAATCATTTTTCTATTTCTGAAACAGGTTTGTTGTCATTACACTACTGGAACATTCTAGCCACTCTCTTGCAAGAGGATGATCTGGATGTGCAAGAAATGGCTGCATCCGTGTTGGCAGTGGCGTCTGGAATGGAAGCAGGTCATTGTTGGGGTTTGGGGTTTTTGTTAATTTTTTTCTCGTTTGCTTATATTCTATCTCCATACTTACTATGTAAAAGAGGTGAAGAGGAAGATTGGCAAATTGAAAAATCAATAGGCTATATTTAATACTTTGTGACTTCCTCATTCATTTCATTTTGTTACATGAATTTATGTGCTACATTACGCAATTGTACAAAAATGCTCTATTTTCATGTAAATTAGGAAGAGAAATGTGTGTGTGATAAAACTGAAAGACAAACAGGTTTAATCTAAATGATGAAGTGACATGCACAAAGTGGAGGCAACGTTTAGATTTGACATTATTATCAGTCGTTTTGATTCATCTGTAACAGTAACAGTGATTGTCTTTTTCTTTAACAAGCACTATTGACTTATTGACAACCTTTTTGTTGATATACAGCACACATTATTTTACAAATTGTAAATGACGACTTTTGTTTTGAATTTATGTAGTTGATTTTCTTTTTCAGTCAAGTACCTTGTATACCCATCTTTTACTATGACATTTTCATTACCAATTTTCAGGATCCCTTCATCCAGCTCTTGCATTGGAGCAACTTCCTGATATTTTCTTATCAATACATCAAGACAAAACCCTCTGTGATTTGACAAAGTTCCTCGTGTCCTGGGTCGTTCAGGATACCACTGCTGATGTCAAGGTAAAATTCTTTCATACTCACAAGTTCAACTCCTAAGATTTTGCCAGCTAGTCATCGGTGTCGAGATCATTGGCGAATTTTTTTCCCTTGTTGTAGGGAGACAAAATTTAGATTTATTTTTTACTACAAATATTTGTACTTTTAATTTTAACTTGTCATGTTTTTCTTACTTGTTTGTTGATGGTTGAGGCCTCTTGCAACACAGAGGGGTGTTTTTAGATTTCATCTAAATTTATGTAAATTTGATGTGAGATAAAGTATAGATTTTATTTTAAAACCAGTCTGAATTAAAAACAAATTCCAATTTTTCATTTGCAGGAGCCCAATGAAAGGCTGTTTGATAGATCAGAAAGCAACTCGTACAAAGACTACATAGCCTTCACTCGATGTGTCACCCTGGGACTCTATGGACTTTTCCACAATGAACTCTCTGACTCTGACAATGGGGAATTCAGGGCTTCCAAAGCACACAGCAGCATTTTACACACTGACTTTACCAAGCAATTACAGGACTCAGATCTAATAGAATTCCTTATGAATACCTTTGATAAGATCGAGAATGAGTTGAATTCCCTTAAAGAATACTGTGACTCGACTGATGCCTTATTGAATCCACTGAGGCACATTTCTTTGTATCATGGTATATTCAGGGCCAAGAGTTTGATATCAGCTTTCACTGATGTATATAGAAATGAAAATACTATTCAGTTAAAAATTTCAGGATTGAATGTCACTGTAGCACACTTGATAAAATTAACAGAGATGAATGAATGATGCAATGGCTCCTGTCTGATGTACGTGTACAGATTTCATCTATGATTTTAAAAACAAATTAGTGGTTTGCTAGAACTTAAGTAGAGGATAAGTAATTGCAACAGTTGTCAAGTTGTAATAATGGATTGGTTTAAACTGTTTCATATTTCAGGTTTCTCAGTCCCTGATGTTCTTACTGTAGTGGATAAACTTAAATGAGGAATTCTTTATAATTTTTTGGGAGATCCATGACTATATATTTTTTAATTTTGCTCTCATGTTTATAAAGATGTTTTATGAAATATGTATTTTCAAATCTACTTATTACATGAGAGATAAATGGATAAAATAAAAGACAAATATTTGAATGTGAGTTATTTTTGTGTTCATTTTTTCAATTCGAGCCACAGCTCAAATGCATCACTTATGTTTTTATTTCAGCAATAAAAGACTAAGAGTTGAAATACATGTAATGTAAAGGATATTTTGAGATTTTGAATATCAGTTGTCTTTTGTCAGGATACTCAAAAAAGGATCTGAAACCCCAACTCAATTCAACAACAAACATAACTGTCCTGGGTCTCCCTGGACCATAATGCATGATGTGGGTGGTCGTCTTATCTGTTTGCATTTCCTGCTTTGTGACTTTTTTTTTCACTGGAAATTGTAAAGCATCCCTTTGATCTTTGTCACCATTTTTAAGAGTTGATTTCCCTAGTAAATCATCTCTCTGTGAAACGTCCCTAGCAGGGTCAGTTTGGCTGTTCTTTTAATTCGCCTATCATCTTACTTATGCCTGAGTACATATATAGTCAAACCTTGTTATACTGCCAAGTCTGGGGAAAGCATAAAGTTGGCTGTATAATGAGAATGGCTGTACAACGAAAATACTAAGTAGTGGGTCCATATAGGGAGTGTATTCAACTCATAGCTATAAGTGAATCACCAGAGTGTTTGAGGGTGTTTCATCTTTTTGGGTTTACTATTGTAGTGAGAAAATTGTAGGTTGGCGGTGTAACAAGAATTAATTACACTATTTAAGTCATGAATGTTACAAGGTACAGATAGTTGGCAGATGGCAGTAGAATGAGGTTTTTAGTGTTTTATAAGGTGGCAAATCCGTCAGCTCAGTCTTGGTACTGCCTGCTGTCCTAACAGACTTATGGTTATCCCCCATGTTTTATATTGTGGTACTTAATTACAGGGTCACTTGCTATCAAGGACTGAGTACTTTTTTACTTAAAGGGTGGTAGAATATCCTGGATATCCCTGGACCGCAACGCATTATTTGAGTGGTGACCATCATCTGCCTGTTTGTCCTTCTCTCCTTTCTGATGTGAGAGATGATTGTTTATTTTATTGTTAGTCATCTCTTTGTTGCTTTATGAAACATCTCTGATAGGGTCAAAATCTGGCTGTTCTGATACCACCTTAGCAGTTGAAAGCTCCCTAAAACTTTCAATAAATCTAACAAACAAAATAAGCTATCCATTACATTATAGAGGACACAGTGAAAATAATCATATTGTACACTTTAATTTTAAATCTTTTTCTTGTTGGTATTTCCTGCCAGTACAGATGAGAAGAGTAAAGATTTTTCCAGTAAGGTACTTATTAAGTTTTTAACTTTCTTTCCCATTTGCAGAAACCTACTACCACAGAGACATATTTCTAGAAAAGAATTAAAGAGAATATAAGGCAAAGGCAGGGAAAAGAATCAAAAGTTTTATTCACTAAAAATGAGAAAAAAACTAAAAGGTCAACAACATCTTTTCAACTATAATAAGAGGTTAGATTTAAAGTAATAATTTTTAATTTGACACAAAAGGAGTTAGAGAGGCACATATGTAATATAAGTGTTGTTTGTTATGATGCACAATAAGTTAAGATCACATTAAACAAAGTTTGAATTTCTTAAATTGAGCCAGACGTCAAATTTATTCTTTTATTATGTAACCCATGTTTCAACATTTAAAAGAAGGATACCAACAATTAACAAAGCAAATTTTTGCACAACATATTTACCTTTTTTCTCACTGACTTGTAAGTTGGGAAAAGTAGGAGGAAGAAAACATTGTTTGACAAAATGTGCATAATCATCAACCTTCTGTAGTAGTAGCCACTCATAATATAGACTACTTTCAACAATGATAATCTCATAATTTTAATGAGAGCCTTCAAACCATTAACAATCTGGAGATGTTTTTATTTTCACAATGATCAATGATTCCCCATTATATTTCATTACGGTTTTGAATTTATAAACTTGAAAAAAAAAATATTTGCAATTGTTTAATGAAACATCTTTAAAACAAGGACCATTAAGGGGCATGGTAACTTTGGTTCTTATTTCCACAAAATATTCTCACTCTCACTCAAACTCAAACATATTGTACACTCTGGCAATTCCGAGCAGACCAAAAAAACCCCATCTCAAATTGATAAATTATATCTGAATACAAAGTTTTCAAAGCAACAACTTGTTTGTTTATTGAGAGTTTTAAGGCGCTTGCAACTGCTATGGTCATATAAGCGCCCAGGGGTAAGAAAGATGATAGGCTAGTTAAAAGAATAGCCAGACTTTGACTGTCGTCAGGGACTTTTCACAGAGAAATGATTTACAAGGGAAAAAAATACCAACTCTCAAAAAAGTAAGAAAGAGATGATTTACAATTACATTA
Source organism: Melibe leonina (assembly GCA_031471865.1). NCBI lineage: Eukaryota > Metazoa > Mollusca > Gastropoda > Nudibranchia > Dendronotidae > Melibe > Melibe leonina. The sequence continues at coordinate 7,068 of JAUEKZ010178240.1, read as the reverse complement.
ATTACAATGAAAATAAATATCACATCCCACAACCACAAATCAGGACACGGAAACAGTTGATGGCTACTGCAACAACTTTCATGAAATAAGTTAAACAGTCTCAATAAAGAAATATGTGCTGTAGTTTTAAGGAAAAATTGTTTCAAGACAATTTAAAAACAGGCTCACTACTGGACATATAATAATATGTCCTATAGAAATATACTTACTGATTTTTTGTTTTGTTGAGAAATTTAGGACACTTTCAACTGCTAAGGTCATATCAGTACCCAAGGGTAAGTAAGGTGATAGACAATATTCATTTAAAAAAACATCACAATCACAAAAAAAGAAAAATACAGACTATGGCCTCCATCCTGCACATCATGCATTATGGTCCAGAAGACCCAAGATTTTCGAATGCTCTCTGCGTATACAGAACTACTCAGACATTTGTATGCAAAAGTATTCAGTCTTCCCATATAGCAAGTGACCCTGAATTTAGGCAACACAATATAAAACATGGGGGAATTACCATAGTTCTGTAGGCACAAGCAAGACCAAGACTGAACTAGCTGATACTGATGATACATAACAGCTACGTGTGTATGCATGTTCACAAGAGCAAAAGAGTGCTGGAAAAGTATAATGGATAGGTGAGGCCAAAAGTGAAAAAAAAAAAAAAACCAGAAGTAGTGCCTACTAGAGATACCCGCCAACCATTGAAGCATTAGTAGTACCAAGTGTTGGTTTATGTGACGACTTTTTAAAAATTTCCCATGAAAAGTGATTTACTTCTCAGTCAACTGATTTCACCAAGGTTAAAGAAAAAAAAGAAAAATGGGTAGAAATATATTAGTCTTGAGGTTTTTTTTCAACTCAAGTCCTAAAAAGTGTTATACTATAACAGCAATGACAAATACCCATGGAAAATAGAACATCATAAAACATGATGCCATTTTGATAGATATGAACAAAAATTGTAACGGTGAAAGATCTTATTTAATGTGAGGAAAGTGATGCAAAGAGAAGAAGACCAATTTTAAATGAAAGTCTATTTATAAAATGAGGGTATACTTCACTGAAGATGGGGCGTTTTTGGCCACCACCCTTAGTGTTACTATTCCTATGTTCATGATCTAAAAAGACTGTAAACTGTATGAACAAAATATACAGATGTTGAATGAAACCAAGTGTATGGACTATTTATGGTAACGTTTCGGAACCTTTACATAATGTTGAAAGATATCAGGTGTCTCACAGTGACCACAGAGAGAGATCTGTACTGATACATTTTTATAAAACAAGATAGAATCAAGGTCTCTAAAATACTTTTTATAAGAAATTATTAATTAGTATCAGCCTTTCCCATTCCAAATGTGATAGAAATCGGCTTATGTGGGAGTATCAATGATGTGAAAAAAGACAACTAAAAAGGAATGATGATATGGCCTGAATTAGAAGATGAAATTAGGCAAGAAAAGCTTGGGAAAAGAAAATACTGTTGATAGAATATTTCAAAGTAGTCTTACACTGTACACAAGTGAACAGGAGTCCAGTTTCACAAAACAAACTGTAAGCATAATCATTTGTTTTCATATCTTAAAAATAGACAAATAATCTAAAAACAGCAAAATATGTTGAGACTAATTCAGAAGGTACCTACTGTATGATTATTGCTGTAAATTTAAGTAAGCCAATGTAGATTAAAATGGCATCGGAATGCTATATGGGAATGTCTGTTTAAAACGGCATTTTTAAAAATTCAAAAACCCGTAGGGTGCTTTACATTCATTCCTCTTGTGACCAAAACTTCGTTAGTATTATTACTTATTTCTCTTACTTTTTTTATTGCAAGGGAGCACTTTTTTAACAAATAAAACAACAAAAAGAAACAAAAAAGTAAGATTATCTGAAAATATAGAATACTATGGTCAAAATGGATGGAGTTTGAACAATGGAATGTATCAAAATCAAACAATGGTTCAAAAGTGAATATATAAAAAGCAGTCATTAATAACAGGCACTGATGACATGTAGGCTCCTCATAAAATACTATGGACTTGGAAGTCTGAACAATACGGTAAATGAAAAATGGTTTTCACAATTTTGAATTGTATAAATAAAAGGTTATCCTGTGCAAAAAGCATTCATAATGTAAGTTACATGATCAATATCTTATACTCTTTAAAAGTAAGTAATAATCAAAGTCACACAGACCATATTTTCAGCCTCCACTCCCCATTTAGTCTGTTGGGCCACATCTCAAAAAGCGATCCCACCCCCACCACCCTTGTGATATTTCGCAATGTATACATTTGTGGAATTAATTGTCAAAGCATGTTCTTTGGATATCCGGTTGTCTCCAAATCAAAAAGTATTTACAATGAGAGGCTATTTTCATGTTCAAAAAGGCTGCCATTAAAACAAAAGCACAAATTAAGTTTGATTTGTACAATTTTCAGGAGTGTTTTCGCTCCCGAAAAAATTCATTCTTCTTAAATCATTGGTAGATGAATGCTCTTCATAAACCAAATATAAACTGATGAGATTAATGCTCTAAGGAAAATAAACTTGAAATTGACTATTACTATGAACACCTATGATCCCTCCATTCCCCTTTGATGGACCACCAAAATTTGCACAGATCGAACTTTGGGACAGGGAGAAAGAAAATCAAGGGAGGTAGCCTAATATAAGGTAACTATAATGAGAGTGAGAGGCTCTTTTATCACTATTGCATTAAAATGCTGAAAATATTACACAATCATATAACATACCATATTACTTAGTTGAAAAATAAATTATGAATTTGTTAAGTAGTTAAAAGACAAGTATGATCAGTGATGATATGGCTAACACAGCTCACATCAGAGTGATATCAGGCATACGTGGCCAAATACGCAAAGTGGATGACAGAGTGATTTCAAATCCCCACTTGTCCATTTCAACAAAAAAAGCCACTAACACTGAAGTTCTAAGATTTACGTGACTGGCCCAAAGAACAGCACTGCTCTGCCCTTACAATATGCCCTAATGACAAATTTCCCCTCGAAATTCTTTTTTTTCTTAAAAATTCAAGGGAAGGTAATTGCACATTCTGGATATCTCTGTATAATATTTGACCACATTTTGGGGGTAGAGATAACTGGAATGGAATAGAGGTGTCTTTTTCAGAATAACTTACGACAGGAAAAACTTTTATAAATTCCTTTTGAGAACTAAATATTAAGACATTAGATAAATGAAATGATAAAAAATGATATAAAAAATACTGTAAACACTCTAAAACCCACTGGATATTTGTATTTTGGTTACTTTTCATAGTTGATACCATGAACAGAAAACACAGGAATGAATCTTCCTCTTGCACTTGAAATATTGAAATTATAAGTTTCTGTCAGCTGAAATGCATGCATCAATTAAGGCAATTTGGTTTACATATGTTTGGATTTTTAATGAGATACAATACTCTGATAAATACATTCAAACTGAAAATAAAAAAGAGTTCTATTTTCGGCTTTAAAAAAAAACCAACTTGCTACACAGACACCTGAATTCAACATGCCATTAAAATCTAGACTGATTATTGTACAGTATTCAAGATAAACATTTTTTTAACAAAATTAATATATTTGATAATGATGAATTTTTATAAAACATTTCAACAATTCCAACTCACACAATTACAATCCCTTAACATGAAAAATATTATTTATTTGTTGTGTGTCAAGGGTAAAAATTGAATGCTACAAAATAATGATATGTGTTAGAAAAAGAATGTCCAATCTAATAATATTTTATCTCAAATTCAGAAGAGGATATTCAGTTTGATTAACTCTGATTCTTTATGAAAGTGAAAGATGAGGATTTGAAAGTATGAAAGTTTAAAACATTTTCCAACATTCAGATTGTAATTGTAATAAGTAACACACTCCTGAGCTGCCTAAGAAATATTTGAATGCGCTCTAAAGGATCAAACAATAGATATTCACCACTTCTAAAAAAGATAATGTCGTTCTCATAGATCACTTTAATAACAGTGATGTCCTTACTTCAATGATATGAGTAGGTAGCTGATGACACATTTCTTAACAATGGATTCACTCACAGTAATGAAGTCTTTTAAGAAAACTCCACAATTATTCTACAGAGATAAAAAGTTTAAAATAGTAATTACACTTAAAAAGATACCCACAGAAAGAAAAAAAGGTCATCCCATCTGCTCTTTCCTTCATGCTTCTGTCAATTACACAGTACATATTAAATATACATATATAAACCATACAAACTGTCGACATGAGAAAGTTAGCTACCAGCTATATAATCAAAGGACACTTTCACCTTCAACATAGAAAATCAACAAGGAGATATAACAAATCAAAACATTTTTTTCAAATTTCACTGATCATTTGTAGAATATACCAGGATAATTATTTTTTTAGAAATTGACCATTTCTTGTCCAGTTGATTTGGTAGACGAGAGAATAATCCTCTGGCCATCTTCATCAAGGCTCTATCTGATTCTCCACACACCCACAATCCAAGATCATCTTCACACTGATCAATTACTTGTGCTGCCTTTGTTGAAATCAGTCCAGAAATGTTGGTCCTTTTGATTCCACATGCTTTCCTTTTTTTCTCTTAATGTTAATGAACTTTGAATCAGAGACGTAGGCATTTATCCAACCACTGTAAAAAAAAAAAAAAAAAAAAAGATTGAAGATTTGTTTTAAAAAAACACACACACACAACAGAAAGGAAAGTAGAATCAAATAAAAGCCTTATTTTCTTAATTTGTTATTGGACCAAGATGCATAAAAAATGAAACACAGTTAAATTCCCTAATTACACACACATGGGACCACGTAAATGAACAGCTTATAAGAGCATTTACAGAGCTAAATTAAGACAACCACTCTACTCAGAGAGATGTAAAAGTTTGGATTGTATTGTTTTAAAAATGATAAATCAAATCCACACAATATGGCAGAGTATAACTATGTGTGTAACAAGGAAATGCCACATCATATTTTACCTACCTGATCAAGGGTAAAACTGGCAATCAAATCTACCTTACTCTCATGGAATGTATCTGTGAAAACAAAAAGATTTTAAAAATTAAGCATAAGCTTTCTATGATGCGCACTGAGAAACAAGAATAAGAACTGCATAACAGTGGTTTCTGTTCTCTGGCAACAATATCAGATTTCTTCCCCACTTTTTGACTTAAAAAGATCCATCACCTTTCAAATAAAATAAATGTAAGCAGAATAAGTTAAATTAATCACAGGCATCTGAAACAATTTTAACTCTCATGTAACTCAAATTTCTAAACAATTATCATAAAAAAATAAAAATATTTTTAAAAAAACAGAAGAATGATAAACATCTATTTTATAACTCTAAAAAAAATTTTGTGAAACCCTCACTGAATGTTTTCATCAGTCTAGCCATCAAAGCCAGAAAGTTGTCAAGACTTATCTGTCTCCTTTCATCAGCAAAACGATATATCAAGGCTTGGAGAGACTTGTGGGGCAGCTTGTAACCTGGAGTTACATAGAAGCAACCATTCATAATCAGAGCATGCTTTAGAAAAAACTTCGAGGATTTTTCTCTTGACAACATGATAAAATACAGCTTCAAGCAAGATAAATGTCTCTTTTTCGATGATTTACAATATAGTGTTAATTATTGTAATCTGATATGGAATAACTGCATTTCGTGAATAATTTTGACAGCTTTTATAAGTTGTTTTGGTGTTGACATGTATTACAATATACTCTGCCAAGATATAGGACTACAAGCCAAAGATTATCTATCCTTTTACCTGCTGCATTCACAGCTCCTCTCAGCTCTCTAGAGTCTATGGACCCAGACTTGTTTTCATCAAATTGGTAAAAGAATTTCTGAGGAGGTTGCCAAATTATAAATATAAACATTAATACAATAAATGATAAATTCAAAAATTAATAAAATTAGAGAAATCATGAACTGAAATCCAAGAGTAAAAATGTTCCTCAATTTTGCATAATATACCAACAAAAACTCATTGCACTTTCAGTATGAGGATGAATGATAGATTTCGTTCATCAGTAAAAAACAAAAAACAAAAAACAAAAAAAACAAAAAATTCTTCACAAAAATAAAATTGCAATAACCTTCCATGTCCTCAAGTAGTGCCACAGGAATTGAAACTCATGGAAGCCCAGGTGCCCACTGCCATCAACCTATTTCATAGTTAAGGTTCACAAAGCATTTCAGGGGAAGAGACGACGATACACAATGATAAAAAGAATGTATACTGAAAACTAATTACAAAGATCGATCACAAGTTACAATAAGGTTTTGTGCCCAAAATTTAACCTAAAAAAAAAGCCTTCACCCAGTATTCATTCTAGATTCATTTTAAAGATGTGCAATTTAACACGAGCAGGAGATTCATCTACAGCTCTTTTCTATTGAATGAGACAATTTTACTCCAATCTATTTCATCAGAAGCATAAAAAGGATACATCCATCAATCTGACAAATGCTTTACATGCATCTATGCTGATATTTTGGTGGTTTGGATCTGTGAAAAAATCAAAATTGTAAGATAAATGCCCTGTGACAACATTAGAAAGGAGAACCCATGCGTTGTCTAATCTCATTATGCTTAAGTGCCAGTAAAACAATGAAACTAAACAAAGATTTTACTACCTAAGCAACCACAACCTTTATCACAACAAGGTTAAATCATCAAATTACTTCTGTCCACTGCTCGAAGTCATAAACTAAAAAAATGAATAAAAAGTACATATATTCTAAATCAAATCTTACTTTTGTGAAGATATATTTTAAATATTGTACTCAAGCAAAAATACTAACTTTCCAATGCGATGATATGAAAAAAAAAAGAAAAGAAAGAAAACCATTTTGGAAGAGTGGAAAAAAAGTTTCCAGAAATTTGTAGAATGGAAAGAATGAAAGATGCTATTACCTTTCTTCAAACCTTCGTTTATAGCATTCTGCAGTTCAAATGCATCAACTTCCATATCCTGTTTGGAATGGGTGTGTGTGTGGGGGGGGGGGGGGGGGGGGCGCGCG
>JAUEKZ010178217.1:3351-27288 GCA_031471865.1 Melibe leonina | reverse complement strand
GCCATTACCACACATTAGTCGCGTTTATCTTCAGCATTGAAGCTGCGACTTGATGGATTGGATTGGATTGGATGGATATAGAGAGTGCATCAATGCAGCACACAGTTTCAGAGATGGATAGCGGTGCTATACAAGGAATATTTACATTTACTGGAATAGAACATGCAGAAAAAGCAATGAATAATCAAAGATCAGTAACCATTATTGATTTCAAATCTTTACAGTACAGTTTACAATAACTACAATTACTGGAATAAAATTTGTAGAAAAAGCAATGAATAATCAAAGATCAGTAACCATTATTGATCTGGAATCTTTGAAGTAATCCTTCCAAACTGGTCCCATAGCACCTCCAAGCTCTCTAATTGTGACCTCTGTTTTCCTCTGTGTTGCAACATTGACCAGATTGGTACCGACCTTCAATGAAAATGGATGAAATGATTACATCAAAGACAAACAAGATGTAAGATAGAAAATGGGTAGTGCCAATCAAAATCAAATCCAAAGAAAGCAAAAAAATTGCGTTGTAGAAAAGATCTAAGAAAGACTAAAACATTGGCACCTGCCACATCCATTGCATGGGCTCAAGCACAAGGCAGCGAGCCTTTCCACTTGGAAATCCACTACTACTACCATGCCTGTGGCAGTGCCCATTGCATTTTCCTACATCTTTCTTATTTCAAATGAGCTCTCCCCACACTTAATCTATATCAAAAACAGGAAACCATATTTCGTCATCATACAGAATCTTAAAAAATATGAGGTGATGATAAAATTATTTTTTAAAAGTCACCTGGTATATAGATCACAATGACAACAGGAAAAAAAACACAGCGCCATAAAGAATTCTAGAGACATTCAAAATTTTTATCAAACACATATTAAATCATAGTACAAAGTGATCCTGCAATAAAGCATATAAACCCTACCACCAGAAAGTTCATAATCTGAAAATACTCTGTATTGGTTTATTTATTGAGAGTTTTAGGTGGAGTATTTGATTTACAGCATTTTAATTTGAATAAAAGAGAAAAACTAGTGTCATTCTGTTGATAGAATATGAAATATTAACTTCTTAACGTATTTGAATGAAAAATAAATAAACTTACTGTTGGTATTGTAGCTGGTATATCATTACTGACATCATCTTTATCTAGAATCAGTTAAGCCAAATAAAATAAAAAATATCTAGAATTCATATCATATTCTTCCCTCATTCTGTGGTTATAGGAAAACTTTAAAAGTCCTTGAATTCCGAACCGCCCTTGTGGCGATCCCGGAATAAGCCAACCACCAAGCTCCGGGAAGCCGCGGCGACAGGCAGGCGCCTGCGCTCGCCCTCAGCCATGGGGCAGGCGACCGCTCAATACGGTCGCCTCATGTTTCCCACCCAGGTCTCCAAACCGACGTTCAAATGTCGATCCCGAAGTGCCACCCCGTTAACCGAGCCAGGTCGGTTGGGTATTGGCTCCAAACAAAACTACTACTAAATAGAGAATATTTAAGATATTATATGAATATATCATATTATATCTAGTATGATAACTTTTTAACTCACTCAACCTTAGACTCTTATCTCTGTTTTACAGGCTTTTACAGATTTTTATCCATTTTGAATGGCTTATAATTATAACAAGAACAAAAATCGTTTGATCATTTTTGAAATTTCACATAAAAAATATTCGGTATAATGAGTGGCAGTATAATGAGGTTTAAGTGTATGGTACTGAAAATAGGCATTCATAGAACACTCACTTAGAGACACTGAAAGTGAAACGTGCTTAGTTAACACAAAATGAAATTCGAAACAAAGAACGCTTTCATGCTTCGCATCAATTGCTATAATATTGCAAGACTATTTGAGAACAATGACGCTTAACACAAGATAAAGTTTCTATGCATGTTAAGTATTGTCTGTTTATAGGTAAACAGTGACTTTGACCATGGTAAAAGTTCAAATCAAATTATTTGGGACTAGGGCTGAACCAATGTTCTGGCAAACCAAACATTTCTGTCTCAGGGTTGAGTGATTTAATATCAAAGCTGAGTCAAACCTGAAAATTTAGACTCTTTCAAGGACTGAGTGGACAGTATTAAGATATTATATTTTTCGAGCCGCTCGAAGTAGAGTACATTGAAAAGCAGCTCCTTTGATACATGAGACAGATCCATACCACAAATGACCAAGTGCCGTGAATCATTGAGTAGACTCGTCAGTAGGTCAAGATACCCACTACATATACCAAATGTGTAGTGTGTGTGTTAATGTTAACACATGTGAGTGCAAGTGTATTATATATATGTATTGAATGGAGCAGTGGGAAAAAAGATGGACGTGAAAATGTTGCCATTTGGAAGACTGTCACTCTGTGAGAAGGATTTACAATCTTCATAATATTTGTGCGCAGTATTACTAGACTACCTTGAAGTGGTCTCGCTCAAGCCATGCTCGTGCCAACGTCCCCTGGATAACCACGTACCAGGAGTTTTGTCTGACATCTTCCCCCCTTCTGCTATTAATTAATATTCGCTCAAAGAGCCCATAACGAAAACTAGGCAGTCCAACAGCTTCAAGTGATTGAGTGGCTCTAAGATTCACGGCACTACTCTATGAATCGGCTCCTTCCTTGGGTCTTTCAAGTTTCATTGTATCTATACATCAAATCATAATTTAAGATTTACATTGTTTCTATCTATGAAATTTCAAGTGCAGCAGCAGCACAACACTTTTCAGTGGATGTTAGGCACTCCTATAAGTTAATTGTTATTATTAGGTTTCTTTATGTAAGTTTAGAAATGGACAACCTGTGAAGGTTTCCTTGAAAAACCTTTGCACTTCCAGCCCATATTTTTGTGAGCTTGACCAGCTCTACCAGAATTATTCTGGTAAAACTAAGTTTCATAACAATAATATATTAATACAATAAAACAATAATTGATAACTGTTGGGCTATCAAATTCAACAATTTTGGCCTAACAGCTGTGTTAGAAAGTAAAGTGATTGTAAGGCCTTTTTTCACAAACAGAAGGATGATAAAACTTAATCAAACAGATTATATGGTGCTCATTGATAATAGGGATATGTAACATGTTAAAATGATAATTCAATCAAAATTAAATCGCAACATATGATTCCTCAAACTTCTTTAAAACAGTAAAAGGATACAGCCACTTTGAAATCGCTTCAACATCAAAGTTTTTCCCACCGAAGACGGACCCAGGAGTAAACACATATTTATTTTTTACTGAACTTCCTTCTTGACCAATAATTATCTAATAAGAATGTTTCATCTTTACTTAATCATTTCAGACAGCTGTTAGATTGAGACTTTAACTCATAGTCATGATATCTTTATTTCTCTGCGGCTTGGTATGATCTCAGTCTATCTCTAAATCGACATCAAAAGTGTCTCAGGTCAGACTTAAAACTGGAAAGTACAAAATAAATAAAGCTTCACTGGAAACAATCAGTAGGTTGCTTATGTTCAACGCTTCTAAGTTTACGTGCTTTAAAAAAAAATGATAACGGGAATTTGTATCGAGGGGGTTTGTTTGTGAATAAGCATAAGAGTGTCTCTTGAGTCTTAAGTTCTAATGACACCTCGACCACTTTTTACCTCCCGAAAAAAAACCTGTAAACTGTAAACAGACCCAACAAGGTTAGCTCCCTTGATTTTGTGTCAATAGATACTATTATTAGCGCTATGAAACAGACAGACATCGTAAAATATTTTCGCCTTCATACTTTTTTTTTCTTTCTTCTTTTGATTTAAATCAAATTGATTTTTACAAATCATGAAAATATGCATGCGAAACCAGCAAAAAAAATTGTTTTTAAATTAAAAAGATGTATTTAACAGAGAGCTCGGAAACTCAAAGAATCAGGCCAACCCAGAGGGGTCAAATCTAATGTCGTTCGTTGCCATTCTTCCGCTTCCGCTGGTCACCTGTGAACTGTGATGACAGGATAGCGAAGGAGGAGAGCAGTTTGCCAAATACACAGGCTCCCATTTCTGTTTATTTTGTTATTTTGTTTATCATGGCCTATTTTTCTATCTAGTCTACCCCACCCCCGCCCCCAATCCTGGTTAAAAAGTAGATTCTCTAGAGATATAAAATGGTTCACACATATCAGTCACCCGTAAGGGTGTATAAATACCCATTTGAATTGGTGATGGCAGTAAGTAAACATTCTCGAAATTGTTTTGGTATCAAGAGATGACCTAGAGTCTAGCCTAACAGATAGGCTTGCTTGACTTATTTTCTGTTTTCAAGATTATTATTTTGCAAGACTGTTAATTATTTCGAAGTATTTTTTAATTATATCTTAAACTATCGGGAGCGGAAAGCAATGTGATGTAGAGAGAGATTGTCACTGTCTAAATTGTTAAACTGGCCAGAAACTTAGACGTCTAGTCTAGGTCTAGCTAGTTAAACATAGATTCATAGAGCTTGTATTATTCTTTAATCGATCTTGATATCATTCAAGTATATAACAGAGCTTGTGGGAAAGAATGGGCGTTTTTTCGCCGCTGTCTTGGATAGAATGCTCGGTAGCTCAATTAGTAATCAAACCTGGCGGCTTGCGATCTAAGATGTTTTACCAGTGCAGAAAAAAAATTGTAAAAAAAACACACTTGTAACACATGTAGATACGTTCAGTGTTTTGTGTTTCATGCAAAGTTCTATGTTGGAATGATTGAATATGAATTTCTACTTATTGAAATTTAAAAAAGGCTAGGTCACAAGCAATTTATGAATTTTTTAAATGGAAATTGTGTGTGAGGGCCAGAAGTTGCCCTAACTAGATACCTATTTGTTTACTTTTTTGTTTTAGTATCGCCTCTTTCATTTACTTTGTGTTTGTGTAGTGTATGTGCAGCACTGCTGCATGTGCAAGAGAGGTTGTATGTGTGTATCTCTGCTAACTGCTTACTGCACTGGATGTGCTGTGTGAATAAGGACAAGAGAGGCAGTGTGTGTTGCACATGTCTGCTCTACCTACCTACTTACTTACTCGCTCCTCATTGCATTTGTACTTTAGATGCTACACTAGTTTCTATATTCCACAACTTATGTTTCTTCTCTTTTGGCTTTATCTATTATCTTACTTTTCCAGCACTCTCTCCAGTGCTCCCTTAACAAGCTTACACATACAAGAGTTAGTGACATGATGGAGGATATTAATCAGATGATAAGATGGATGAAAATTTATACACAGTATTAAAGAAACATCAATACATGTTGTAGGTTGGAACAGAAATAAATGGAAGAGAGTTTAATATTGTTTTGATCACATGACATTGTAATCAAGTGTATCAACAGTTTTGTATTGTAGTATAGATCTACATTCCAATGAGAACCAATAAAGATAATAATTATAATTGTAAACAAAAGAATGATGAGTTTACTCTAACAATCCTAATAGACTTATGCTCATCCCCTATGTTTTAAACTGTAGTACCAAACTACAGGGTCACTATCTAGAAGGACTGAGTACTTTACACAAAGGGCAGTAGAATATCCTGGGTCTCCCCGGACCACAATAGTGCATGATGTTGGTGGTAGCCATTATCTCTTTGTGTGTCCTGCTTTGCGATTGTGGGAGGTAATGTTTTTTTTCCTGTAAATCATCTTTTTGTCACCTATTTTGAGAGAGGTATTTTTTTCCTAGTAAATCATCTCTCTGTAAAATGTCCCTGGCAATTTCAGTCTGGCTGTTCTTCTAGCCTATCCTCTTAATTACCCCTGAGCACATATATGACCATAGCAGTTGCAAGTCCCCTAAAGCTCTCATACAAATAAACAAACACACACTGTGATACCTAACTACTGGGTCTCTTGCTATCTAGAAGGACTGAGCACTTTTGTTCACAGAGGGCGGTAGAATATCCTGGGTCTCCCTGGACCATAATAGTGTGTGATGTGGGTGTCAGTCATCATCGATTTGTGTGTCCTGCTTTTTTATTATGAGAAGTGATTTTTTTTTTCTGTCAACTTTTTTGAGCGATGATATGTTTATCCCTTGTATATATGTAAATCATCTCTTTGTGAAACGTCCCTGGCAGGGTCAAAGTCTGGCTATTCTTTGACTAGCCTATCATCTTACTTACCCCTAGGCAATTATATTACCATAGCAGTTAAAAGAGTTCTCAAACTCTCAATAAACAAACTAACAAATTTCCATATTCCAACTGCTACCAACCTATTCCTGTGTCTTTGTCTTGTGTATGGATGTGTGTAGTGTATCCTGTGTGTGAAGAAAATTTTGAATCATTAAATGTTCTTTTGGTTTGTTTAGGCGTGATGATCAGAGTTGGGGTGTAATGCATGTGATGTCTTTAAATTTAACAGCTCTGTGTAAAATGTGTTTTTATTGAATTGGCATAATGTTTCATTGATTTGTAATTTTATCATTCCTCTGAACAGGCATATGAAAAGAGGTTTCCTTCCTGTAAGATGATTCCAGCATTTTTAGGATGTGATGTTCTTAGTGATGTTAAAGCTGAAGATGGAGGTGAACATATTGTTGAGCGCAGATGTAGACTTCATGTAGATGCTCCTTATCTTCTTAGAAAGGTAAGAATAGAAATATGTGTTGACAATCTCTTTTAATAGACAGCAAGACATTTTTTTTTTCATTTTTATATTTCCATTTTATCTCTACAGTTACTTGTTAAGTATGTAGAGGTCTAAGTCTCACATATATCTTAGTCTTTTAAATAACACTTTCTTCAAAATAGTAATTCAGTTATGATTTGATGATACACCACTTCCAAATCTACATACAGTAGTACCCAGATATTTTGAAATCTATAGATTTGACTTTCAGCTAATGACGACTTCATTTGGAATTACCAACCTTTTTTCTAAGTATTGCTTGTGCCTATGTCAACATACAGTAAATCAATATTATTTTCCCTCTTGTTTCTCTTGTGTTGACATGAGATTATGTCATTCAAGTATCACTGACTTTATTTATGTGTGTGTTTTGTGTGCGAGTGTTGTCAACTGAGATATATCATTATATGTGTTCACACAAATTCTTCTGTTGTTTATCGTCAGTAATTCCTTTAGAACCGTTGGACACTGATCAATGGCTTATTACTTTCCCAACCCAACAGGGAGATTGGTACTCGTTTTTACACCTGGGTGATGTGAGGCAATATTTGAGTAAACATGTGTCATTGGTAGGAATTGAACTCTTACCTTCTAGGCTCTGTGCTGCAGTTCTGCCAATTTGGCCCCTGACTGTGCCCCCTTTTTCATTATATTGATTTTTCTATGAAGTCATGGTTGTTTTCTTTTATTTTTATTGTACTAACATGCATTAATTACTTGCAGCTTGTTGGAGTTGAGCATGTGATTTTCATCCAAAAGAATCATTTGAATCGAAGGAAGAGGGTACTAGACATATCAGCTTACAATGAGAGTTTTTCTTCTCGACTCACGATCAAAGAATTTTGTCAGTATTCAGTGAGTGAAAAGTAATGAGTGTTTGGTCAAACGAAAGATGGATTGTGAAGGAGCTATTGATAAGGCTTTTTAACACAAAGTTAATGTTGTATCAAGCGCATGAAATGTTGATTTGTGAGTAAAGAGTAAACTATATAAAAAAATAAGAGTGTTTCTTGACACTGTTTGTTATTGAGTAAAGAAAAAAATTTACTGTGGTTTTTAAAAAATTTTAAATGTTTTTTTTACATTTTTCATTATTTATTTGACTGTCAAGATTTTCATTCATTTTTATACATCTTTTTAGAAGGGTTTTTGTTTGTTATGAAGTTGTAAAAAAAATCTCATTCTTAAACATTATTTATCAATTCTTAGGTTCATCCAGACAATCCAAACTGGACTTGTTTTGAACAGGAGTCAAGTCTCGATATCAAACATTTCTTTGGTTTTGAAAATACTGTGGAGAAAATTGCAATGAAACAATATACAGAAAATATCAAGAAAGTAAGACAGAGTTTAGTTTGGATGTGAATGCTGTGATAGAATGTATGCTATTTTTTGTTTTTGTTCCTGTACTATGATCTTTTTACTTAATTTATTTGTTTATAGTTCATGAATTTAGACATTTCTTTTGTAAAAGATGGGTCTAAATATTTTTTCTAATGTACAACATACGTCATTGTGGGGTATATATATCTTAAAATGGTACGAGACCATTTGCTTGACATTACATGGAAGGGTGCAAAATGACTGTTTCTGTCCAATTTGTCCTTTTCTTTAATAGGGAAAAGAAGTGATAGAACACTACATTAATGAGCTCCTAGCGCAGGGCATAACGTACATTGCTCCATGGGTCGGTCCCCCCGTGAAAAAAGTAAAGGCAAAAGAGGAAAGCCCGGGTAAGGACAGTGGTCTGAGGAGCCGCTCAGACAGTCAAAGCAGCCAGAAGAGTTTGGTCTTGGGGGCGACAGCTGCCTCCATGAATCGAAGCTCCTCGGCACCCCCTGAAGGTAAGCTGCTGCAAACACTGTTTTCTAACATGTGACATCTGGGTTGATATGAAGTTTGTTTGTTTTATTTTTAATTATAAATCATTTTTATTATATTTTATTTTCCTTGAGCATTTTAGTATGCTGTTCTCAATGATATTTTTAAAAAAAAGGGGGGGGGGGTAAGAATGATAGCACTGGGGTATTGAACTTTCATAGCTCACATATTCCCTTCTTTTGTTGATCCTAGGAGGTAATGAATTGCCAAAGATAGAAAATGATAGATTTAACCCATATCCTAGGAGGTAATGAATGAATTGCCAAATATAGAAAATGATAGATTTAACCCATATTCTGCTGGTGTCCTTTTTCAAGGACACTTTTTTAGAATTGTAAAATTTCACTTTAGTATTTTTCTCGAACTGCGATAACCTTATTTATCTTAGATAGTGATTTTTTAATTTCCCGACAAAAGTGCGATCCGGTTCCAAATGTTTTAGTCTACAACAAAGACGAAATTTTGCAAAAATTGTGTTTTCAAGTCTGTTTTTGGAAAAGGTGAGTATAAAATCCTAACAAATAGGAATATTTGCTATTAAAACTTTTTCTAAAACATTAATTTGTACAATAACAACATATTGATTTGTTTGTATGACAATTATTGAAGTTTTTATCGATACTGCTGTATCTTTTTTAAGGACGCCAGCAGAAAATGGCCCCATGACTATCTACTATGGTGTCCTTTATAGAGGACATCAGCAGGAGACGGGGAGTGGATATTTTATTACTCTTTATCTAAATATTTTCAACATATGCCTGCACTTCTCCTACATGCTTTGATATGATAAGATTTTTTATGCCGATTGAAAAGTCATGTATTTCATAGTTTATTTGGTCTTTTTTTTTTTATATTGTGTAGCAATGCCAACAATTTTCCCCCCCTGATTTTATAAAGCCATATCTCTTGTGAGTAAAATGCTTTTTGATTTTTGAAAATCCATCAAGAAATAAAAAAGTTCTCCGACTTGAAACAAAGGTGCAGGTTGGATGATCTCTATGTAAAAAAAAACTAACAACCCTGATAGAGCTTCGCTGAAAGTTAAGAAAATATTATAGTAGAATAACAGATACCTACTATTAGTTGATTCTATTCTTTTATCATGAAGTAAAGAAAATATTATAGTAGAATAACAGATACCTACTATTGGTTGATTCTATTCTTTTATCATGAAGGTATACGTAGAGTGTAAGTGGCAAAAAAAAGAGCGGTGAATTTGAAACATTTGAGCCTCGGTATAGTCAGTACCAATCAAAGAGGTTAGTTTCCTTGATTTAGTACTATTATTAGCTCTAGGTACCAATGATGAATGAAAACGTTAGTTTTTTGGTAAGCACAATTTTTTTGTTCTACACTTCCTCGTCCCGTCACTAAACAAACAAAAGTAAAATGGTGGCAAAAATCTAATGGTGTTAGGGGTAAAAATATATTCGTTTTCTTTATCTACTCCTCTCAAAGAGCCAATTTTTAAATACTTTCTGATTTTTTTACTTTGTCGATTTATAAGGATTTTTTACATATAAGTTTCAGTTTCTAAATCGATCTGTAGGGACCAGGAGGCAGCTTCTTTCACACACACACACACAACACACACACACAGTCTCTTTCATAGATATAGATACTCTCAAATTGTGGGCCTTTTCTGCAACATTGTGAGAAAAATCAAATGGCGCAAATTACTCTTGTCTTTTGCTTTCAAAGTTATTTTGACACCCAAAGGCCGGCTGTTATGAATGGCATTGACGACATCTCTTGAAAAATCAGAAATAACCTCTCCATAGGCTACGCTTATTTTGAAAAATGAAATCAGGTCTTTCCATATTTCTGAAAATTCTATAACACAAAACAATAATACATAATAAGCATTAGAAATGAACAAATTAATCCCTATTATTGTTAGTGCATTCAAATCATTCTAAACGCTAATGCAGCAAGAGAAATGATAAAGCCAGTCCTTTAAGACTTTGATAGAATGGTCTTAGGTTAGTACTACATAGTAGTGAGGCTGAACAAAACTCTTGCAGTAAAGTTTTACCTTTTTTAAAAAAAATAATGCATTCAAATTTATTGTTAAACGTTAAGAAATTAATTTTGATAATATTTTACTTCTTATTCATTTATTTTTCAAAATAACAAAATACAATGGCCATGTAAGCTAAAACTAACACCACTCGAATATATTACATAGGCCAAATAGCACCGCCATTGAACGGATCAATCAGATCACACGATATGATCACACAAGTGAGGGCTAACAAAGCACTACGTGCCTTACGCCACGGTTGCCTCTTAGCTCAAACAGATTACAATATCAGTCGGGACAATATTCTTGATTCATTACGGAGATAATTATTAAGTGATTTCAATGATATTTGAGATTTGAAAAGGTAAAGGTTTATCTCTTGCCAGTTTAGCTGATTTGAGCTGGCTTGACATATTTTTTGTTTATTAATCAATCAATGGAAAGATAACAATTTTTAACAGAACAAAGTGAGCTAGGATAAAGTCTGTCAACCTGAATAAAGAAATAAAGAGTAACCCTTTTTTTTTATTAGATGCGAAGTTCCAATCAGATTTGTTGAAAAAGGACTCGGTAACAAATGTTTAAAAATTGTGACTGGCCAGGGGTTAAAATTGTGACAGGCTAGGGGTTGGGTTAGGGTTAGGGTTGTATCCTGCAAATTTTGTCGTTCAGTGGAGACATTTTTGGTCATGCCGAGCGCGCATGTTGGCATTGCTATGTTGTGATCCTAAATTACTTGCAAGGCAAATCTTTGAATGTTTCATGATCATTTTGTTTTGTCTTATTGACCAACAGGAAAATGCAGGTGCAGGTGTTTTCCTTGCAAGAGGCTTTCATGATGATTGAGAAAGAGCAGCCTCTAGTCGCAGATTGGTTGGATGCTTGTCATGAATGTCAGAACAAGGTTTATTATGTCTCTTCATGGAATGACAAGTCTGCGATCACAATAGGCAGCAACTTTTTAAAACTATTGGCTGATATCACATCACAATGCCATCAAAGAAATGATGGCAGCTATATTTTGCTTTACTTATTGATGCCATCATGAACACATAGCTTCCGTACAGGAATTCCCCATGAAATGTAATTCTTCCTCGTGATCTTTCAAAAGAGCTGGAAGCTAGTCCTAATTTTTCAATAGTTGGAGATTCAAAGCTAAAAAGCAATGGCCTGCTGCAATGAGTTAACCATTTACAAAAAGACATTTGGTGAGGCCATGAGAAAACCTGGAGTCCAGCACAGTCCAGCACCATCTAGTGGACTTACTGGGAAAGCAAGGCAGATGCGAGTGTAACCATCCTCCTCCAAAAGCATTGCTCTCTTCCATTGCCAGCATAAAAAATCCACAGAAGGTAGAAGAAATAATATGATTTCTTTCAATATTTGGTACAGTCTACTGAAGGTAGAAGAAATAATAGAATTTCTTTCAATATTTGGTACAGTCCAACACATATTCCCTATTCCCTGGTCCTTGCTGGGACAAAGCTACATGGACAGTGACGACCTGAAAGGAGGAATACAGGATGAACATAAGAAAGTATAATTGAAGCTTGGACATTGGATTTGGGACAGGGAATGTGTGTTGGACTGTGGCTGCAATTATAATGAATAAAGTACCTAAGGCACTTTCATCGTGTTTTTCCTCATTGAATACAATTTCTCGATTTATTTTTAGAGTCAATGAATGTTGAATTACAATATTTGTGATGTTTAAATTTGAATAATTACAGACCTACACTACCTATAGATAACAAACAGATGTAACTTATATGTTAATTTTGGATACCATTTTCTGCTGGTGTCCCTTTTTAAGGACAAATTTTGAAATTGCAATTTTCAATAAAATATTTTAAAAATGAAAAATGAAGCCTGATTTCTTTCATTACTGACTAATGTGACTTGTGAACAGCAGAAACATTTAAGACCGAAGCAGCATATGGGTTTAATGACTGGCACATTGATTTCTGCTTTTGAAGTCTTTAGAAGAAATAAAAGCTGTGGAAGCTATTTTTAAAATTCATATTTTCTTTTCCAGATCCACCCCCTGGTAAGCATGAGGACTACAAGATAGATGCAGACTATATTGCTCGATTTCTGGGTCACCTGACCATGGTAGAGGAGAGTCAGTTAGTACAACTGAGACGATGGCTTCAAAAGTCATGCAAGGGCAAGGTGAGACGTGTTGGCTGCACAACTTTTTTCCCCTCTTCACTGAGAAAAATACTGCTGAAAAATTGGTGTCCGATCAGACTTCAAAATCCATTAATCTACCTTACTATTTTCGAAGTTGTAAGGGGTCATGGTTTTAAAATATATATTAGTAGTAAATATTAACACTAGAATTTTTTTTTTAATGAATCTTTTTACTGCTGCAAATATTTGAAAATTATAGTCTTTCTAAGGTAACGCAATGCTTTTGGTATCCTCATGAAAATAGCTTCCTTACTGTAAGGAATTTGAATTGTGTTTGGTTGACTTTCTAAAAGAAAACCATTTTTTTTTATCAAGAAGGCCTTAAAAAATTAAGTATCTAAATTACCTTGCTATGTAGAGATATTTCCAGTCTAGATTCTATTTGGATACTGCCACTTGCACTTCCAAGGTACAAATATACTGATGACGTGTCAAGTCAAGCCTTCTGCTTCATGAGCTACTAATTGTGTTATTATGACAACCAGATTTTACTAGTAAACAAAGATTTGTATGTTATTTTAACAGATTTATTTTTCTTCATGACCCAATGATCAGATCCCAAAAGATGCTCACATTCTGCGCTTCTTGAGGGCAAGAGAATTCAATGTGGAGAAGGCAAGGGAAATGCTTGTACACTCTCTCGCTTGGCGTAAACTGCATAACATTGACCGTATTCTTGACAGCTACAAACCACCTGAGACGTTAGAAAAGTACTATCCAGGTGGATGGCATTATTGTGATAAAGGTAAGTCCAACTCTGAGGAAATGTAGAAGCTCTATCTGGCTATTTTCTTGTTCATAATTTTCATGTGGTTTTTTGGGGTTTTTTTTATGAGCTCAATCAAAGAATTTTTCATTAAAAATTTAAAGATGATTTTTTTGTTTGTCAGCTTTTGAAGGATCTTATACCTTGTACAGGAAAAAGGAGCATTTTTGAAATTTTCTTCCATGTGCCTATTGTACCATTAATTATAGTTTTAACAAATGTACCCTGTTGGTCTCTTACTTTGGGACAAGTGAATTTTACTCTTTCACTTTTTTAGAGTTAATTTTAAAGATTTAAATAATCTTTATCATTGTTTGCATTGTGTGCAGATATAAAGCTTTCTATATATTGCATTGTTGCTACCCAGATGAGGTTAATAAAACAAAGTAGCCATTTTGTCCTCTGATTCAGTAGAAAAAAGGAAATTAATGGTCATCATTCAGACTTCTTCTTTCAGACGATTTCTTATTCTAGATAATTAGAGAAAACATTCCGTTTTCTTTGTTTGTTCACATTAAATTATTTGAGATAATTATTTACCTTGTTATATTTGTGTATTGTGGATCAGAGTTATATTTCATTGTTTTTTGTCTTCATTTATTTAAATGTTGTTTGATTTCTTTCGGTTCAAATAAAAGGAGGGGGGATCGCTAGGCCAGCGGGTATCAGGCCAGTATTGTAGGACAAAGACGGACCCTTCGACCCAAGGTCTTCATCATGACAAACAAATTATGAAAATATAGAAAAAACTTACCTTTTTAAAGAAACTCCCCCTCGAAAGCAGAAAATTCAATGACTGGAGGATTGAATGCATTTATATGGGGTGCGGAAATGATGAGGCGCGATGTTTACATGTGTATCAAGTGGGAGGGACAAGAGGGAGAGAGCTGAGTTTGCTTATTGAGAGCCTTAGGGCGCCCTCATGGCAGTGGGGGCAAAGACAATAGGAGCAGAATGAATGATAATTGTATAAAAATAATAATGATAACAATTATAGGAGACAGAGTGACTACGGTACCAGCAATGATGTACAGGACAATGAGACCACTGATAGCTCCAATAGCGACGGGGAATCAAAAACTGAGACCCGACGAAGTAAGTGACGCAGATAAAAAAATGGGGAGAAAGAGGCAGCAAGCAACGGCAGACACGAATGAGAAAACGATGGAGAGCAAAGTCTGCAAAGATGGTCACGGATAGTGGAAGAGAGGTATAACATCGACCATCAATATCCCACAGGGACATCTTAAACGCGACCACCACCTGTCCTGTGTCCTGTATCTACAATACTGGCCTGTCAACCTCTCCCTTTGTTTGACTTATAGAAATAACCCTGTTACTGTTCAAGTAAAATACAATGTATATTTTGTGTTGTTGACAGAGGGACGTCCTTTATACATTCACAAGTTGGGCCAGATGGATGTGAAAGGTTTGATGAGATCTGTTGGGGAAGATGCTATACTCAGACATGTAAGAGGAAGGTTTTCTTATTTAAGAAGACAAATTGTAAACTCTCATAAATCATCCTGAAATAAAAGAAAATGTTTGCTATTGTTTTCATTGTTGTCTTTATGATTTTGATGTAGTTTTTTGGCTTGTTCTAGAGCTTGGAAAATAAGTTAAAATTTGATTTGAAACCATAGACAAGCACAGTTAAAGATGAAAGTGTTTGAAACCAACAAACTTTGGTTTAGATATATTTGTTTTTCCCTTTGTATGGAGAAGTAAAATTAAAGTTCAAACTATCCAAGTAGTCTTTTATCAGGGCAGTTTTCTTGCCAAAAACCTTGATCCAGGTCTTGTATTGAGTGAGTGGAGTGGAGAAAGGAAGCCACTGATTCTGGCCGTCTATTTTTATTCTTGCTTTCTATCTCTGCTCCATAACTTCACATTACTTTACAGTATTTTAAGTTTGAGCTTTTCAGTTCAGCTGTGTCGAATAAAATTTGTTTTGGTTACTTCACTGGTAGCAGCGTAACAAAAGCATAGAGAGAAATAAAACTGGACTTTTGTCTTGTTTCATTCCAGGGCTCTTTTAGCTGGTTGGTTTTTATATGTTTGGTTTAAAAATGTTCTACTGAATTATACCTTCCATTTTTGAAAGATTTGGATTTTTCTAGAGAAATATTTTACTTGTTATTGACTTATGTGTGCAACATGTGTTTGAAAAAAAAAGAGATATAATAAAATGAATAGTTTTTCTAAGTTGAGTTCCTTTCCTCTTTTATAGCAAGACAAATATTTGATGATGCAATCTCTATATATTTGTTTTGCACAGGTTCTAGCTGTAAATGAAGAAGGATTGAAAAGAGCTGAGGAGGCCACGAAGAAACGAGGACATCCAGTCAGGTACAAAGAAGCTATATCACATTGTTTAGAATGATCGGAATATCACATAGTTTAACATCTACAGCAGCAATCCAAATCCAAATGCTATTCCACTGCTGGATGTAAATACTAATTATTTATTCACAATGATTACACACTTGTTGGAGAAATGAATTGTGATGCACGAATCATGTACTAAGGCTTTGAAATTCCTCAATACAGATATCAAAACAGCTGTTGAGACAAAATTTTTATCTGTTTAAGATATGCAATTTTATTGGCTGGGTAAATGATATTTTATATAGAGTTTACATTTATATCTAATGTAGGGGATTGTATGAAATGTTTCAGTGCTTGTACTTGTATCGTGGACTTGGAGGGTCTGAGCATGCGGCACCTGTGGAGGCCAGGGATCCGGGCCTTGCTGCGCATCATTGACATCGTGGAGGCCAACTACCCCGAGACCATGGGACGCCTCCTCATCGTGAGAGCCCCTCGAGTCTTCCCCGTCTTATGGACACTCATCAGTCCTTTCATTGACGAGAACACTAGGAAAAAATTCATGATCTACGGAGGCAAGGATTATCTTGGACCTGGCGGCTTAGTAGAATTTATGGACAAACAGTACATACCCGATTTCCTGGGTGGGGATTGCTATGTAAGTCTACAAAGTTTTCCTGTTGTTTTTGGTCTGCTATCAAATAAGTATTCATTTGCTGTGGTCTGTAACACTCAGACTGTCTTTAACACTCAGACTGTCTGTAACACTCAGACTGTCTGTAACAATCAGACTGTCTGTCATGGTATTCACAGGAAACAAGACAAAGGCACACTTTAAAAAAATTTAAAATATGATAAAAATTGATATTATCTGTATAGTGACTTTAAGTTCAAATAAGCCACTGAACAAAGAATTTTGAGCTTTTGAAAGTAAATTGAGAGACATTTTAATTCATCACTAAAATACTGAGGCTTTATGTTAAAATTGAATAAATTTTATCCCTTTGATATTTTTAAGTTTCTTCTTTTAATCCATTGGATTTTAAGTGTGATGTTTTAGAAGGAGCAATGGTCCCCAAGAGTTTGTATCAACAAGAACTTGTTGACAAATCGCCTGAGGAGCAACCCACCACCCACACCAACAGTCTGTACAACATGGCTGTAGTGGTCAAGGATTTCCCTCACGAGGTCAGCATGCTACTTGCCAACTGTCTTTCCTTGTCTATCGTGGTTTTAACCGTTTCACAGCAGGCTCTAATTCTAACTAAACTGAAATCGTGGTTATAACCTTTTCAGAACACAGTGATCTTGCCGTCATCCGGTCATTTTGTCGCTCTCCATGTGTTATTAGTCCATTTTCTCTATTTTGTGTACTTATTCCCCTTTTTCTACTCAAATTCTACTTAAATTCCTTATTGTTATTATTACTATTATTATTATCAATCCTTTTATCTTGCACTATCCGTGACCATCTTTGTTTTGCATCATTTGTCACACCCGTGTCTGCCGCCGTCGACTGCCTCTTTCTCCCTGTTTTTTGTTGCTGCATCTCCTGCTTCGTCGTTGTTTGTTCCTGCTCGGGTCTTGGTTTTTGGTTCCCCATCCCTGTTGGTGCTATCGGCGGTCTCGTTGTCCTGTGCATCATTGCTGGTATCGTGGTTTTCTGTCTCCTTCCATCATTTTTAGCTTTATTTCTTTTATTCAATTATTTTCATTCTGCTCCTGTTGTCTTTGCCCCCACTGCTGTTTCTTGCGTAAAATCAGCGAACTCAGCTTTCTCTCTCCCTCTCTCTCTCTCTCCCTTTCGTCCTCCAACCTACTAAGCCCTAAGTCTTGGTTACACATAAAAGAAACACAAAATACCCAAAAAACAAATCTTTGCACTTATCAACACTTCCACGTTCAAGAGTATCACGTCATTTCCTCACACATCCTTTCATCAATAGAAGAGACGGAGCACAATATCATTATCAAGACCCGAAGCTAAGTTTTGTTATTTTGTTATTTTGTTTAGTGTTGTTTGTCCTGATGAAGACCTTTGGTAGAAACGTCGCTTTGTTTCACCTTTGATAACCACTGGCCTAGCGATCCCCTCTCTTTTTATATACATTACTCATTAAAGCATAATGATTTAATACAATATATATTACTCATAAAGGGATAATGATTTAATACAATATATATTACTTGTAAAAGCATAATGATTTAATACAATATATATTACTCATAAAGGTATAATGATTTAATACAATATATATATATACTCTTTCCCTCAGGTTCTCATGGAAGTTCCCGAGACGGGCACAGTACTTACCTGGGACTTTGACGTGTTGAAGGGGGACATGACATTCACAGTGTTCCGTAGCCGGCAGCCTGTGTCGGAGGAGGCCCATCACCAGCACCATGTGGGGGGCACCAGCACCGTTGGCTCCGTGCAGTTCATGGACAAGAACATGGTGGTGGGCCGGGACCTCAGCATCGTGGAGCCGCCCAATATCTGTCGAGACGGGGATAGTGTTCAGGTACTGGTGATGATCATATGGATAGTAATGATAACAGTGTGCAGATATTAGTGATAATGGTGATAATAATAATCTTATGTCATCATGTACACACTATCTGTAAAACGTGTGTAGTATCAGCTGGTTATTGCAGGGCCTATATAATCAGTAAACACGATGTGGTATGATGTGGTATTATATGTTGCAGGGTCTATATGCTCAGTAAACACGATGTGGTATGATGTGTTACAGGGTCTATATGCTCAGTAAACATGATGTGGTATGGTATGTTGCAGGGTCTATTGGCTCAGTAAACACAATGTGGTATGATGTGGTATGATGTGTTGCAGGGTCTATATGCTCAGTAAACACGAGGTGGTATGATGTGGTATGATGTGTTGCAGGGTCTATATGCTCAGTAAACACGATGTGGTATGATGTGTTGCAGGGTCTATATGCTCAGTAAACACGAGATGGTATGATGTGGTATGATGTGTTGCAGGGTCTATGTGCTCAGTAAATACGATGTGGTATGATGTGTAGGATGTGTTGCAGGGTCTATATGCTCAGTAAACATGATGTGGTATGATATGTTGTAGGGTTCTCATGTGACGTCTCAGCCAGGCAGCTACATTCTGCAGTGGAAGTATTTTGACTCCAGCAAAGCTGCCTTTGATTTCCCCCTCACTTCCCACAAGTCTAAAGTCATGTACCACACAGAGATCTTAGCCTCAGCAGCTTTCAAGTTGGTTTTATTTTTTTCATCTTCATTTATTCATAATGCATATGTTGTCTTATGATGTTTAGAGAACAGTATGTTTTTCATGGCTTTAAAAAAAAATCAAAACACCTTTTTCCTTGGAAGGGGAATTTGCTTTCAGAACCCTTCAAAGTTTGATGAAGATTTTTTTATAAAAATTCATCTTTATTTCAACCTTTCTTACTAGTCTTAGCATGATAACTTTAAATCATCTTCATTTATTCATAATGCATATGTTGTCTTATGATGTTTAGAGAACAGTATGTTTTTCATGGCTTAAAAAAAAAATCAAAACACATTTTTCCTTGGAAGGGGAATTTGCTTTCAGAACCCTTCAAAGTTTGATGAAATTTTTAAAAATAAAAATTTGTCATCTTTATTTCAACCTTTCTTACTAGTCTTAGCATGATAACTTTAAATTTTGAAAAAAATAACAAAGAAAGAAAATGTGTTTTGAATAAAGATAGTTTTAAATTTTTACTTCCTTTTATTATAACATCTAAAATCATCTTTTCTTTTTTCTTTTTTTTTCTAAAAATTATTTTTAGGCAAGGAAGCTGAAAAAGCAAAACAATTTGGCAGATTAATGTTCTCTCTATTTCTCATTCCAATCGCAGGGGTTCCATGTCCAGCCTTCAGTCGTGCCAGAGTGGCTTCTCGTCTCTGTCTGCTGGCACCAACAGTGGTCTTTCCAACACTGGATCTTCCTGCCCATCAAGGTGACCTTTGCCCTTTCTTCTCTCCTATGTCCTCATCATACGTAATAGCCCACCTCCTTCAATTCTCCATGTCGTCAATGTTTTAGTTATGAATGATTTATTCCTTTATCTATTTTTTCGTTTTGTAAGCTTCTATGATGCTTGATTGAATAAAGTCACCAGCTGTTGTGTTAAATCAAAACCAGTGCTTAGACCTTACGTTGTGCTCGGCTTCGGCATTGGAAAGTTGTGGGTAGAACCATAGACAGGTTACATTATCTGTGGGTAGAACCTTGATCTAGAACGCATTGCTTTATCTTTTGTTTTAGTCGGTAGAAATCTTTAATTGGCATTGCAGAGTAATGAGAGGAATTATTATCAAAGGAGATCTTAGTATTTTGGCTAATAAGAAAAGAAAAAAAATACAAAACATTTTGTTTGTATCGAGGCCCATTGCTTTGAAAAATATACATTTCCGACCATGTAGAACAGAAGTTATTTTGGATAAGTAATTTATCTAAGATGCAGAGAAAAACAGATGTTGTAGCTCACACCTGGACTGTATAGAATATTATCCAAACATGTTGAATGGTCAGTCAGGGTTTACGATTTGATGTTTGTTTATTCAGTCTGAGTACAATACCTGTAACTTGCCCAGCAATAGCTGGGGTACCCACAATTTACTGATACAAACAAATGAGCTTTCAAACAAACATGTTTGTTTTGTTTGTTGGATTTTTTCTTTCAACCGTTGTTTGATTGGCCATGCTTTGCTAAAGCACATATTTTTAGTTATAAGCCTCTTGTTCACTTCTCTCTCTATTTCTCTCTCTCTCTCTCTTTCTCTCTATGTCACCAAGTGTGTGATGTGTGAGGCCACACAATCCCCTCTTCATCGCAGACTAAGCTATTTTAAGTTTCTGAGATAGCGCTATGACATTCCTCTCATCACTCGTCTGCAGTGCTATTGTTATGCCGTCATTCCTACACACCATGTGGTTTAACACACACTGACACCGTCTTCTCAAAGGTTGCCTCACATTCACACTCCTCCTCAGGTCTGAAATCTCTGACCTACGATACACCTTTCACTGTTTTTATTGGTTCCAAATCTACTCAGCTGCTTTTCAATTCTACATAGCTCTGCAAAACATTTTGAACTTTCAATGCTACTGAACCGGATGTTTTCAAATTAGCAAAGGCTTGCATTGTAAACTGTTACACTTGTATCCAAGCTGGAGCTGTCAATGCACCTACACTGTCAAATTCTTCTCCTTTCTTTTTAGCTTGGGGGATTTATCACTATAGATAAGGTCTAGCTATTGATCAGAGTGTTAGGGATTTAATTAGCCAAATCACTAGCAAACCAAAGAATTTGATAGGAAAACAAGACTCAGAGTCTCTCTATCCTGAAGGAAGAAGACATAACACGATAACCATGCTTGCCTAAGACAGAGTATCTCTCAGTGAAAATGAGCAATGAATTATATTTTTGTATTTCATTGAGAAAGCTACAATATCAACAGCAATTGATTTATATTCTCTTTAATAAATTTATAAGATATTGATAGCCTAGAGAGTCGAGTGTCGTCTTGAAAAATACTTGAGGCAATTTTCTGAAAGGTCATTTACAGGTCTGAGTATAATGTAGCCTGAATATCCATTAAGTTTGAGCATGTTGCTTCATAATATATGTACCTACTGCACTGTGATGTATTTGTTGTCATAATATCATTAAAACCATTACAAAATGGCTGGCATATTATGTGGGTAAAAGTATTTGCTTTCAAGTTTGTAGAATGGCTGTGTGTGAGAGCCTTGTGACTCTGCTTTGCCTTCACATTTTTTTCTTGCACCCATATGTGGATTATTATAACATTTGATTAGAACAATGATAGATTGAATCTTCAAGATTAGAGACAAATGTCACCGCATACCAAGATAATTGAATGCTGCAAAATACTTTGTTTCCATGTTTTCACATTTTTATTCTTAATCCTCTGAAAGTTGTGTGAACTTATATTTTTAGCGAGTCCTTTCCAAATTTAAGAGAATGCACTTTAAAACTTGCCACTTTCTACGCCAGTCAGAGTTTTTGTACCTCTGATTTCTTTTCAGAAGTCTCCGTAAGGTTTCAGTTATTCTTGTATCATTTATAATCATTGACAAATTTTCTTTTCCAAAGACAAATGTTTTAGAAATAAAATTTCAGTCATTGAGGATTAGAAAATGCTTAGAAATAAACATAGAAATTGAAAATCTGTGGCCAATTGCTGTTGCCTGAATTTTATTTAAAATCTCAATGGCAGTCTCGAAATGAAGCAAAGAATTAGACACCAAACCTTCAAGTTTAATGGCAAGTTAACAATTTAATAAGACTGCAACATTTGATATATTTCTAATGATTTTGTTTCATAATTTGGTCAGATTGGCAAAGGTGTTATGATATGTACAGCTGGTTATTGACTGCTTCATACAAAGATAGCAAGCTGTGAAACTAATGGCTAGTTGTTGTTTTTGTGTACAAGAATTGACAACGGGTTTCTGGTATTTTGTAGGAAGAGAGACAATTGGAAATGGACCATGTGGAAGGGTTTCCTATCTATTTGAACTTTTTGTTTGTTCACCTTTGGGATAAGTCATCCTAACATGACCATCATCTTACTTACCCCTGGGCACTTATATGACCTTCGCAGTTGCAAGCGCCCTAAACTCTTAATAAACAAACAAATGTCATCGTTGCAGTCTTCTGTATGTCTTTATGATTTGCTTTACAAAAACAAATTGCTTCGTTTTTTAATATCATGTCTGATATGGAAAAAAGTATTAAGAACACCATTTTATAAACATCTCATAAATTATAGTGTATTAAAAAAACAAGATCAAAAAGCCTCAGTGATTGTCATTTGTAACTAATAATTGTATATTCCTTTTGGAGATGGAGAGAAAGAGAGAGAAAGCTTTTGTCTGCCTTGAATTAATCATGTCATTTTGAAATCTCAATTATATTACATCAATAACCAAGTTTGTGGCTCTGTCTTTGAATTATTGTTGACAAATTCCTTGTATGCTGGTTGTATGCTTTTGGTTTTCTTATAACCTCAAAGTTAAATCTTCATGTTGTTTTGATTTTGCAGTGTTAGTGTTGTGGTTGTGGTTGTAGTTGTGCAATATTGGTATTGTGGTTGTACAGTCTTGGTGTTGTTGTGGTTGTATAGTCTTGGTGTTGTCGTTGTTGTGGTTGTACAGTCTTGGTGTTGTCGTTGTTGTGGTTGTACAGTCTTGGTGTGGTTGTGGTTGTACAGTCTTGTTGTTGTTATGGTTGTGGTTGTGCTCATCACTAACACATGCTGCTCCTCCAAATGTTCAGTATTATCTTGCTGGTTTTACGGTATTTACTTTCACAAAATCTATGACATTGTCTTTGCTTTTCACCATTGAACTGAGTTGTTTTTTTCTTCTTTTTTGATAATTTTTTTTACTGTTCCCTGTAACAATTGAGATGGCTTAAAAAAATCAGTGGAGCTAGAAACATCTTTTAAAAAAAAACCTTTTTATAATTTATCCAAACTTTATGTAATACGAGTCTCAAGTATACACTAAATAACATTGGTGAAAGACCGTGTCATAGATAAACCCAGGCAAAAGGAAGTAGGCGGAGGTGAGAAATAAATAGCCTTGCATTGTGGGGAAAGCTTAGGTCAGTCAATTTTGAGGGCATTTTAACTAAACTATAACACATTCAACTCATTTCTGCTGGTCTACATCTCTTCAAATACAATAGTAACGCCTGCTGGTCCACATCTCTTCCAACACAATAGTAACGACTGCTGGTCCACATCTCTTCAAACACAATAGTAACACCTGCTGGTCC
The DNA here is from genome assembly GCA_031471865.1 of Melibe leonina. Lineage (NCBI taxonomy): Eukaryota > Metazoa > Mollusca > Gastropoda > Nudibranchia > Dendronotidae > Melibe > Melibe leonina. The sequence continues at coordinate 3,643 of JAUEKZ010178217.1, read as the reverse complement.
ACATCTCTTCAAACATAATAGTAACGTCTGCTGGTCCACATCTCTTCAAACACAATAGTAACGCCTGCTGGTCCACATCTCTTCAAACACAATAGTAAGGCCTGCTGGTCCACATCTCTTCAAACACAATATTAACACCTGCTGGTCCACATCTCCTCAAACACAATAGTAATGCCTGCTGGTCCACATCTCTTCAAACACAATAGTAATGCCTTCTGGTCCACATCTCTTCAAACACAATAGTAAGGCCTGCTGGTCCACATCTCTTCAAACACAATAGTAAGGCCTGCTG
>JAUEKZ010178206.1:0-14109 GCA_031471865.1 Melibe leonina | reverse complement strand
TAGGCTCTCCACCAAGGTCTCCGAACCGTCACCAACGTGTCGATCCCGGAGCGCCACCCCCGTTTACCGATCTGCCCCCGGATGGGTTTTGGCTTTCACCATACGACTCTACTCTCTACATTGCAGGTAGACAACGAACATGTTATAATGTGCCTCAACAAGACAAGCTCCTGATAGGCGCGATGCAATTGTTTTCTTCATGGAGACAATTTTGTCTTATCTTGAACTCATTTACCCTAAGAAATAGAATCATTACCTGAATATTAAGCTTGACCCGGGAAAAAGGTAATACCGCCAAAATTCTAAGACTAAGATTTTAATGAGCTAATAAGTTAATATTATAGAATAAAATCATAATATTATAGAATGAAATCAAAACCACAAGCACAAACTCATAAAACAAAACTACATCATCGATGAATGGAAAGCTTAAGATCATATTATCATTAATGATGTGTTGCCACTTGACAGCATTACTATGACCAATGATACTGTAATGAACGACAAAATAAGCTATGACTATGACGATCTGAGTCAATATTTATTATTTTGTTTCCACTCACCTGCTCCCCGAGTTCCTCTGTACTGTTATCGTTCTCATCTTCAACGTCAAGGTCTTGCACGTTGTGTGTTTTGTCCTCGTCAGGGGCGTCACGTTTCATGCGATGATGATGGCCCTCATGGTCGTGATCGTGACCTTCATGGTCGTGATCGTGACTTTCATGGTCGTGATCTTCGTGGTCGTCATCGTGACCTTCATGGTTGTGACCTTCATGGTCTTCATCGTGACCTTCATGGTCGTGACCTTCGTGGCCGTGATCGTGACTTTCGTGGTCGTGATCGTGACCTTCGTGGTCGTGATTTTCATGGTCGTGACCTTCGTGGTCGTCATCGTGATTTTCATGGTTGTGACCATCGTGATCGTGACCTTCGTGGTCGTGATCGTCCCCTTCGTAGTCGTGATCGTGACCTTCATGGTCGTGACCTTCGTGGTCGTGATCGTCCCCTTCGTAGTCGTGATCGTGATCTTCATGGTCGTGACCTTCGTGGTCGTGATCGTGACCTTCGTGGTCGTGATCGTGGCCTTCATGGTCGTGGCCTTTGTGTTCGTGACCTTCGGAATGGCCACCTTCATCAACCCCGACCTTTTCAACCATTGTCTCCAGACCTATATTCCTCAATAGATCATTCAAGCTATCCAAACTGAGATAATCCTCGTTGCCATATTTTGCGAACAGAGTCGAGCAATAAAATTCGCTCTCAATTTCGTATTCGTCCGTGTTCTTCTTAATTTTCCTCATAGTATTTCGTGCTCCGTTCAAACTCCTTTTCTTCCTCTTACCCTCATTCAGCCCCGTCAGCTCTTTTCTGAATGTTTTGAGGACTTCTTTATTTTTCATGAACTGTATGAGATTCCTTAGACTCCTAACCGGCGCTTGTCCGGGGTCTGATATCGCCCTCTTTACATCAGCAATAGCAGATGCCGACCTAGACCTAGTCTGAATGCCTGATAATGCTTCAATATTGACGTTAATCTTCTCGGAGCAATAGACCATGGGAAGGGAGACTATGAAAAGCAAGATGATAGATATGAGTATGGAGAAATTTATACGTGAAAACTTATCCATGTGGAGAGTGGAGGCTGTGAATTTTCTTGGGGTGCCTTGCGCAACTTTGGTACCGTATTTTGTGCTTTTTTTATCGTGGATTTTAGACGTCATTTTTTTTTTTTTGGTGCAATTTTATTCTCAGAACCACGACAAAACTTGCACATCGACAGAAATATCGTAGCTGGATGAAGACAATCTGGTTGGGAAGAGAGATAATGGGATATAATGAAATACATTACAAATAATTTCAGTTTATGGTTTTATTTTCCACTAAAAGGGTCTTACATCTTCGTAGGGAGAGAGTGATGGGGAACAATAATAACTGATAAACCTACAGTATTGGGAAAAGGGGACGAAGTGGGTGGGGATTGAGAGTAAAAAATATAAGTTTTATTCTGGGCATATGAAAACAATAACTTCCGAAGAAGAAAAAAGAATAAGAGAAAACTAACTTATATGAAGATCGGGATTCCCGCTGTTTTGTTGTAAAAAATAAAAGTAGATATGCATTTTGTTGGCAAAACATACCGCGCACAGTTGTTATTAACATTCTGTAGTACATGTACCTTAAACTAACCGAATCTAAATTCCAGGCCTCGTCTGCCCTCTCCTTCAACTGTGCAACCCTGCAAAGACGCATAAGTGTAGAAGTCTTTATTCTAAATCTCTATGCAGATTTTCTGGTTTTCTTATGTATGAACCTATAAAAAAAATACAGCGACTTCGGCTCCCATTAGCATGAAGGCTGTGAGGCGTTTGGCCCATTAGGAGAAAGATTGAAATATTAAGTAATGATCTCTCATTAATGTTAATTATGTATAAAACATGTATGTAGTTGAAAACATAAGCCACATTATAGAAATGACAGCCCCTCCCCTAGATAGAAAGACAAATAATCAGAGTACCCTACACACGTACTCAAAGATAAATGCCAAGATTTAAAAGAAAAAAAATCAAAAGGGAAAACTAGCTTACACCAATATTAATATTTTTAAAAAAAGATTTTGATAGAGGACAACATATCCAGGGGGGGGGGGGCCAATCGAAATAGAGCAAATATGTTGGAATTGGAAGATAGAGTCGCCTTGATACAGAACACAAAGAGTACGCTTGAAGATGACTTGAAGTGAAGAGGAGAGTTATTCGCCGATGAACATGACAAAGCGGGTATGGTAAGAACACTACTGTAGCCTACAGAATTGATAACGCCAACTTGATAGAGATAACACAGTAGACAATCTTGGGCAGTGACTGTGTTCGTTCATTGGTTGACATTGACATACTCACACCACCACATCCTACTCCATCTCAACCAATGAAATTTGATAGTTCATACCTATTATCATTATTTCACTATGAAATATCAATGGATCACATCGCACGCCTGTAAAAACTTCTATAATTACTACCGTCACTACCATCACTACCACCTCCACCGTCACGTCGTTCCCATCACCACCATCATTACCATCACCACCATTACTACCACCATCACCATCACATCGTTCCCATCACCACCATCATTACCATCACCACCATTACTACCATCATTACTATCACCACCATCATTACCATCACACCGTTCCCATCACTACCATCACTACCACCTCCACCATCACATCGTTCCCATCACCACCATCATTACCATCACCACTATTACTACCACCAATATCACCATCACCATTACATCGTTCCCATCCAAACATTTACTACTCCTATGGTAAGAAGACCTTAAAAGGGCCTTGCTGTTCACAGCCGTAGAACTTATCCCAGTAATATATAACGCAAAGCAGACACCTGTAGCAGTGAATACTACTATATGGACAGGACGCTGGTCTATCGCAGATTCTTTCTCCAACCTGATGGTGAAGACAAACTTGAAATGGATCGAATGTCAAACTATCATCCAAGAAATAATATATCTGTATTTTAGATAATACCTCATCGAGAAGGGCTAAGTCCTTATAATTCTTTACCCCTTCTTCATACAGCCATATAAAACGTCTCATGGAAAACATATTGATGCAATGTTGGAGTGAAATTCATATTGTGCGATTGTTGAAAGGGTTCTGAAGACGCACCTCATGACATACTTGAGACATCATGGCCTGGGACCAAAATGAGAGTAGAAGTAGCAGCAGCAGCAATATCATAGTTATATTTATTATTATCACCATCATCATCATCATCGTTATTATCATTATTATTATGAGTTGTGGTAGTAGTAGAAGAAGTAGTAGTAGTAGTAGTAGTAGTAAGGAGTAATTGCTGTTGTTCTTGTTGTTCTAATATTCTTCTTAGTCGTCGTAAGGAGATGGGAAGGAGGAGAAGAGGAAAGACAGTGGTGGGGTCATTATAAATAGGAAACAAAAAACCCAAACAAAACTAACTACTTCCATCAAATCAATATGGTATTCTGTGTTTATAGACGACAATGGTAAAGGTACCTACAACGACGGTAGACAAGGTAGACAATTCATTGATCAGGTAGAAACACCTGTCGTTATAATATCATATTTACACAACACAATGAATGCTTTCCTTCAACATTGGGCGCATCAGCTAATCAATAGACATAAAAAGGTAGTGCACCATTATCAAATGCCCCTATACGTCTCTGTTTCCATCTCCCGCCCCCCCCCCCCTCATTCCCACATACATACACCAATTCAGATTTGAAACAAACACATAAACACATAAACACAGCACACACTCAAACTATGTTTTGTTGTTATTTCTGGTTTGGGTGGCAAAGAAAGGGGAAAGTATTATTATCTTTTCACTAATTCAAAAGCTTACATAATTAAAACGATACTCAGATGGTATCTGCGATGACTTATTAATATTAAAATGGGCCGCTGAGCCTGTGATTAACTGAGGGGAAAAGTTATTGTTTAACAGGCATTAAGATAGCAAAGACAAATAACATAGTCGACGTTTCGGCCTCAGTCCTTCATCAGGACAAACCACCGGCCTATCATGATTGCCGAGACAGTCGCTCTACGGATCGAGTGACAAAGCCGGTACCTTGTGGTAGTACCTTGCCTATAGATCTATCAATAGGTCAAACATACAACAACAGCAAAATCAAACTTTTACCGCTCTATGTAGGACATAACCTACATTGCACCCGTCTGGCTACGATGATTTTATTCACCTCTTCGTCTTAAAGAAAAGAAAATAAGGATAACAATGCTGAACATTTATTTTGGCGCAACACAGATTTCTGGACAGATGGTTCTGTGCTTATTACGAATCTTGGTCACGGAAAAGTTGTAAATACCCACATAATCATATTTTACAAAAAAATGTTTCTTTATCTTTTTTATATCACTATTACATTTATATACCACTTACCAACTTGGAAGAAGTCCACTTGTTTCAGAATCAGATTGAAGATAATGATATAGACAAAACACAGTTACGATGCCAATATTGTCACAGGCAGAGTACAACAGATTCACTGCTTTCGTGTCTTGCCAAACGTGAATTGAAAGTCTCTAAAAGACGCACAAGATAAACAAAGCCGACACAACCGTCAAAACACACAAGTCCAGTCTAGTTTAGCTACTATCTCTAGTTAGTTAACCGTGTGCAAAAAAAAAAAAAGAACAAAAACTACACAAAGACCCAGCAATGAACGTTGGTGTAGTCGAGATAGTGGATAATAAAATAGTAGACAAGACAAACCCCATCGAATCCGAGTATTAATAAGTTGAAAGTTGAAAGGTTGGAGGTCACTGTTCTTATCAATGACACAGTCGCTGTCTTCTCACAGCCTTGACAATGTGTTGTTGGTTTACAGTATTAGAGAGATGTGAGGTGTGAAGTGTGCATCTTCTTAGACAACTTCCTCGGGAACTGACAGGTTGTTTGGGGTCAGGGCATGTCTTGGTAGATTGGTAAGTGAAGTGGGTGAATAGGTAAGCAGGTAAGTGATTGGTTGGTTGGTTGGTAGGTAGGTAGGTTTCTTGGCAGCTAGGTAGGTAGGTGGGTAGGAAGGAAGGTGAATAGATAGGTAGTTTAGGTATGTAGGTAAGTAGGAAGATAGGTAGGTAGGTATGCTTGTATGTAGCTCGGATGGTCCTCATAAAAGTAGCAAGGCTCGTAGGTAGATACTGTGATAATGGCATAGTAATAAAGAAGATCTTGAGTCAGGTGTAATTAACACCATCTTCTTTGATATTCCTTTGTGACGTTGACAGTTGACAATGGAAGTGGTGCCAATCAACAGGACAGTGCATTGGTACCACCCATTAATCTAACCATATACATAGTAATACTAATTAGATAGTTACAGACATGTAGGCCACCAGAGGGGTATGAAGTTACTTCGGTAGGTAATGACTAGGTCGGTAGTTCTTCAGTAAGATAAATAAATACATACTCGTAGGTAAGCAGGTAAGTATGCAGGTCTTCTGGTCCCTTCCTTCCCCGGCAAAAGATGCCTTGAGTATTCCCAGAAAAAAAACAATCAGGGGGGCAAGAGTTCTGCACTCTCGTGGAGACAGCCTGTAGTTTACATGGGTGACCTCAAGTTACTCTCAATTCTTGTTCTTGAGCAAACATTCGCTCCACCACCTACTAAAGAGCCCAAAAATATGAAGAGACCTTACGTCCCATGGCTCAAGGAAACTTAACATCAAGAAAACTGCCATCTTTAGACACATTTTGAATTTTGTAACTTGATTTAAACATTTTTGTTTCCGTCTGTCTCTGGTATAGCAGGCAAACATCATGTTTACATTAAAGCAACAGTAAGCAGCCGAAGCAGCAACAGCAACAAAAATAGTAGTAGTAATAGTAGTAGTAGTAGTAGTAGTAGTAGTAGCAGCAGTAGTAGTAGTAGTAGTAGTAATAGTAGTAGTAGTAGTAGCAGCAGCAACAGCAGTAGTAGATCCCATTAGAAAAACAGAGACAATGATGACCACAGCGCTTACCTCTTATCTATTTTCGCACGAATTTTTCAGTTTTGTCAAGTGGCCCATCCTCACACCCCCACCCTGCTAATGTAGATAGAATAATCGGATTAGGGATTAGACGTCGAGGTGCGAAAACCGAAAGGGATATAAATCTACCTTCACGTGCCTGTCAAATATCTACCTACCTAGTTCATTTAACTACCTACCTACCTACCTGCCTACCAGCTACCTACCTGCCTACCTACCTACCTACCTGCCTATTTCATTTACATACATACATACATACACACACACACACACACATACATACATACATACATACATACTTACATACATACATACATACATACATACATACATACATACATACATACATACATGCATGCATACATACATACATATACATACACACACACATACATTCACACATACATCTCTGTGTGGAAAAATAAAATTTAGAAGAAAAAAAATGAATAACAAATGTGATTTGTTTAATGAAGAAACAGCACACCAAAATGCCCAAGGCATTGTATTTCGGCGATGTTTGTTGTAAATGAAGGCGTCAAAATAAATTACTTTGATTTCGAGACAATTACAAGAGAAAGAAAGAGAAAAAGTGATGCAGCGCAGGATTCGAACCGCGACCTCTGCGACGGCACCCATCGCCTCGCCCGGAAAGGTAAGCTAGCTCCTTATGTTCTTCATTGCCCTGTAAAGTCTTACTCTTACTCTCATGGGGAGTGTTGAGGGCTGAGGGTAGTCATTTTTTCCCTGGTCATTGCAGTGACTCACACTCACAGTGTTACCAGAGACGGTCTCTGGTGTTACTTTCCTTGGAATAAAAACACCGCGAGAGTATTTTTCCCCCGGAGTATTTTTTCATCCCACACCGGCATTGTTATGTCGGTTAGAGCCATCCTAGAGCTAACCCTTTCACAGCGAGGTCTGCTACTAACCTAACTGAAATGTACAAAATCTTGAATATGTACGTGTTCCTATACCAGATAAATCAGATTTCAGTGAACTAACATATGGCATATGTCAGTTCACTGAAATCTGATTTAGCTGGTATAAGAATAGGCAAGTCTTGAACATTTTGGTGACATTAGCAGTGAAAGGGCTAATAATAAAGTTTATACGCACAAAATCAAGGGAGCTAACCTCTTTGGTTAGAGCCTAAATGATCGGGTCACGTAGGTTAGAGCCAACTTGACATGCAGTGCAGAAAGGAGATAAACTCAAAGCCAAAGAGAGCAGAAAAATGGAGAAACAGAAAAACAGAAAATTGACCAGAGTGGAGTTCGAACCCGGGACCCAGCTACGGCATCCATCGCCTGGCCGGCAGCACGAAAAGGCGAGTTAACCACTTGAGCTATCCGCTCATGCCTGCTCTCACACATCTTGTATTTTCCCTTTGTCCGCTCGTACAAAAAGTAACAAAAGGGCAAGGGAGATGAATGCAAAATTAAAAGCAGTATAATAGTGTGCCTCAGTTTAATTAGTCCAAGATAATGTCCTGTTATAATTGTCCGCCAATTTGGTACATATAACAAGATCCCAAGTCTCCCGCTCCTCTATTTTTTAAATCTTTTTTAAAATTATTTTTAAAAAAAAGATTATCAGAGGCTATTTCTAATAGCACTAATTTTTTTTAAAGTAAGGGTCATAAAAGATTTCACCTTTAAAGAAGAGAGAAAAAAATTCCTATTCGTAAGTCGGGAGTCATTCTAGAACCCAGCATTGAAATTTGGAGTGAATCGTGAATGTGCTAACGCATTCAAACTCACCGGAATCAAAAGACGATGAAACATCACAAGACTTTTCGAATAGTTACTGGCATCACACACACACACACACACACACATACACACACACGCACACACACACACACACACACACACACACGCACACACACACATGCACGCACACACGTACACTAAAGCACACACACACACACACACACACGCACGCACACGCTAAAGCACACACAATATTTTTCTCTATATTGACCCCTGATATATCTATGAATCGGGTGGAAAAACACAAACTAAAGCAAAACTGCTACCAAGTGACATGCCGAAAGAGGCTCTTCCTCAGCACACTGCTGAAAGTGATTTAAAAAAACACAAACAAAACAAAAACAAAACAAAAGCAAAATAATGATAATAGTAATAATGATAATAACAGTAGTAGTAGTACTAGTAATAATAATACTAATGATAATAATAAAACAGCCATTCGATTCAGGATGGCTGTTCGAATGACATGAAATAATTTAGCTTTACTTCTCTGCACGGCTTTATCAATCAAATTAATTTTTTTTTAAATATTTTTAAAGAAAAGAAAACAAAAAACCACGACCACTCTACCATCCCAGGAAAGGCACTATAGCCTACCGAGATCTAGATCTAGCAAAATTGAGGTGTCGTTTAGCGTTTGACGCCTTTGATGTTCCAGTATTCCTCTGGGACAGACCTAAAAGACAAATTTTACATTAGGGACGGTTTAAGGGATTGTACTAATTTTATCATAATTTTTTTATGTATAAAGACGACTGTAAGACATAAGAATGATTAATCTTGGCCTGTCGTGTTAGCAAACGGCACGAAAAACGAAATACTCGTAGGTTAAGTATAGATTTGGAAGTAACCGAAAGGAAGTTTCGGTGAGCAGTTCTACTTCCGGCCTTTTTCAACACAACCTCCCATTCGTCAGGTACAATAATAAGTGACGTCTCTAAATCTTTCTCCATCTATTTCCATGTCCTAAATATTAACCCGTTTGCCCGTTAATTTCTTTTCAAATATAATGGGTATTTATTTTGGAGTAGGAGAATGTCGATAATGGCATTTTACTCAGTAAATATGGAACTGAAAGGAACGTTCTGAATGTAAACAATCTGATGTATGGATACATCAACCACTTGATTCCTTTCTGTCCTTTTCTTTTGAAGTATATTCATTTAAAAAAAAAAGAAAACCGCTGACCGATGAATTGCCCAAGCCAGTATCTTTTAACCAGACCAAACATGTTTTGAAATATCTATCCAATGAAAGTTTTATGATTGACGTAGGACACTGTTGGAGGATAGAGATCTGTTGTGATGTTCAGGATAAGTTTCGTTGAGGCTAGACCTATCTAGACTACTTGTGCTTATAGAAGGTCGTTTTATTCTCAATCTGCATTTATGGCTTATGTAGTTTAAGGTAATTTTAGTCATAATGTATTTAGTCCATCATGCTCCATGTCATGTTAAAAATGTCGAGTCTACATTTTGGCTTTATCTAGATAGGCTCATAATCCCCTTCAATGAATTAAGGTGGAAGACCTGAATGACAATTCCTGGATAAGACTTCTTGACCTCCGGTTCTAATTTTTTTGTGTCTATATGTTATTAACCATTGGAACCCTGAATGACATAAGTGGTCCCAGGCAATGTCGTTACCAGGGGTTCCACTGTATAACATAGAAAAAGGCAAGTACAGGCCTTAGCACTTTTCGAGAGAAGTGGTACCAAGGGTAATCACAAAAAACAAAAGTGTAATAAGCGGCTACTTCCAGAAGTAGATAGGTGTGGCAGGTGAAGTGAACAATCTTCCCCTCCGCAGTTTATTTATAGTGGAAGATGTCCTTGTTTCCCACTGTCTACCTTAGAAATAATGGCTGAGTGTGTGGTGTATTAAAAAACAAAAGGTTTTGAGAAATCGTTCACAAATATTTTTTTTGGCAATGACCATGATTTTTTACACATCGTCATGGTTCTAATGCACATGAAATTGACTCGTTCTCTTGTTTTGAATTTTGACAGCAAGACTTCTCGAAAGCTTTCTCATGTAGCCCTGTTTCAATTGGTTAGCTTAAAAACTTTCAGACCACAGATAAAAGGGCTACAGAGTGGGGGAGGGGGGGAACTTTGTCAAACATTTGAGGTAGAGTGCTAAAATCATAGATGCACTCGATCTAGTTCTTGCTCACCCCGGCTTATGCACCAAATTTCACGATGAATTTTATTTTTTTTGGGTCTCTTTATGTATGCCTACCCTATCTATTTGCAGGATGGCCCCACGTAAAGGAAGGACACAACAGCAAGAACAAGTGGTCTTGGGACCCCAGGCCAAGGAAGGCGAAGATGTCTTTGGAGTCGCCCATATCTATGCTAGCTTCAACGACACTTTCGTCCATGTGACTGATCTGTCTGGAAAGTAGGTTCAATCTCACAATGATGTGTAAGCTTTAATAAACTAGTAATAAATTCGTTTCTTCTCAGGCTGTATCTTTACATGCTTTTCTGTTACAGCTTGATATTTGAGGCATATATAATATATTATCTATTAAGAAATAACAGATTAAAACTGTCAGTCTTGCTGTCCTGTTATATTAGTTAGCTGTACTCAAATTGTAGGAAGCAAATCAGTGCAGTGATCTGGCTCTTGCCTTAACATCGGTAGAGTAATACATAAAAATTATTCAAATTATTTGTTGAACTTTTACTGGTTACTTACGCAGGCCTTGTAGCACGGGGCATAGGCCATCAGTAACAGCTCTCCGTCTGCTCCTGTCCTGGGCCATCTTTTTAAGTGTTTTACATGAGTGCCAAATCTTTTTGCCATCAGCATTGAGGTCCATTCTACAAGTATTCCCTGTTTTTCCTTTCCTTTTCCCCTGAGGGTTTGAGTCGAGGGCCTGTTTTGCGATGTTGGGAGCTGGTCTTCTTATGCTGTGTGCTATCCCATCTTCATTTTTTTCTTTCTTGATATCAACATCATAGGGATTTGGTTGTTTTTTCTAATGGTCTTTGTTACTAATTGTATCAGGCCAGTGTATATTTGAAATTCTGAGACAAAGAGTTCATTAAGGATTTGAGCTTTATGACATGTTATCTTCTTGATTCTCCTTGTTTCACTGCTGTATAATTAAACAGATTTAACATCTGAGTTGAATATTCTTATTTTAGTATTTGGAATATCATGTGATTTTCACAGTGAGCAATAGTGACTAGTAATTTAAAAACTTTTATTTTGTGTGTGCAGAGAAACGATTGCCCGTGTGACTGGTGGAATGAAAGTGAAGGCAGATCGTGATGAAGCATCCCCGTATGCTGCTATGTTGGCTGCCCAGGATGTGGCTGAGCGATGCAAGGTCCTTGGCATCACTGCCCTGCACATCAAGCTCAGAGCTACTGGCGGCAACAGGTTTGTAGCTGAATTAAAATCATTTCTTTTCATGGACAAAATATAAGTTTGATAGAAATTTTATAACGACACTCTTTGAATTGTGAGCGTTTCATTGTTTTGTAAATTATTGAATTTCCACAAATTAGGGTTCATTCAACATTAATTGTCATACCTGAAATTGCCAAATCTCCCAATAAGGGAAAATCTTTTTTTACAAATGGTCTGGAAACTTTTAAATGTAAAAACTCTTTGGCTCCTTTTTAACTATTGAGGCTTTTTTGTTTTCCCCACATCTGGCGGTGTAGCAAGTTTTGAGTCTTGTGTGTTTTTCAGAAGCGAAGTCATATTTCTAAAATGTCTTTTACATTCTCTCCTGTCTTGTGTGTGTAGAACTAAGACCCCAGGCCCTGGCGCCCAGTCTGCCCTTAGAGCTTTGGCTCGTTCTGGCATGAAAATTGGACGCATTGGTGAGTTTGGTATTCTGTAGTATTGAAGGTCTCTGTTACATGTGAAGAATAGGGTCTGCACGTTGCCTTAGATCCACTTTCCGGATGTGTCAGGGTTACCCTGTTTGTGCCAGCTCTAGGCAGGGCAGGTCATCCTTCATCCAAACACCTTACCGGCTGTTCATGGAAAGTGCTTGAGTCATTAGCGTGCTACAATATCATACCTCTTCCATTTCAGCTATCTGTCAGACCATCTTCCTTGGTGGTCAGATAAAGCTGATGAAAGGGACACAAGCATTTAAAAAGTCAATTAACATTGCCATGGCAACGGGTTGTTAGTTGTTTCGTCCGCGTTTGTATCTAGTTTTCCTGACAAGCTTAGCTGAAAGAATTCGAAGACAAATGTAGATTTAAAATCCATACCAATTTTAGTAGGACTAAGACAATGCTTTGCTGATTTCCTGTATGGATGTACATTGAAACATTGAATGGCTTGCTTGTTTGTTTTAAGTATTAAAGGTTTCTGTTACATGTGAAGAAAAGGGTCTGCACGTTGCCTTAGATCCACTTTCCGGATGTGTCAAGGGTACCCTGTTTGTGCCAGCTCTAGGCAGGACAGGTCATCCTTCATCCAAACACCTTACCGGCTGTTCATGGAAAGTGCTTGAGTCATTAGCGTGCTACAATATCATACCTCTTCCATTTCAGCTATCTGTCGGACCATCTGCCTTGGTGGTCAGATAAAGCTGATGAAAGGGACAATCATTTAAAAAGTCTTATTAACATTGCCATGGCAACGGGTTGTTAGGTTTTTCGTTTGTATTTAGTTTTCCTGACAAGCTTAACTGAAAAAATTCGAAGACAAATGTAGATTTAAAATCCATACCAATTTTAGTAGGACTAGGACATGAATACCTTGCTGATTGCCTGTATTGTAACAACATTGAATGGCTTGTCACTAGTCATTTTGACAATCATTGTCTTCTGATTACTCATACCAGCTTTGTGGTCTACTGGGCAGGTTTTTTTTCTCTACTTTTTTTCACTAATCTTCAACTTAAGAAAATGAAAAAAGCTGGGTTTTTTCCCAATTGTATAGGGCATTTTCCAAGTCAAAAATTTCTACGTTTTTTTTTACTCATGACATAGTATTTTATATACATTGAAAATCTCAACATCTCAAAGATTAGTCTGACCCTTTTCTTTTGAGAAACAAATTTTTGATCTAGATGTCTTTTTATGCTACATTTATTTATATATCAAAACCCTCATTTCGGCTATTTGTGGACTGAAAACAATAAAACTTACTTTTGCTTTTGAAAAATTTCCGGTTATTAAATAACAACAGCCTCGTAAGTTTATATTATTTTGTTTATCAAAGACAAGGCCGCAAACAGTATAACAGCAATATAGCGCGATTAATCAATCATTTGTCTTATAGTTGCCAGATCGAATGTCGTTTATATTACTGATTGTTTTTAGCTCCTATTAGTTAGTTTTCTTATACTATGATTAGACTTTAATTAGCATTGTGAACTGGAAGCATAAAATAAAATAGGATTGGTGCATAAAAAGTACACAATTATCAATAAACGGAACAATGATAAACTTGTCTCGAATGTTTAAAAAGCGTTTCAACAGTTGTCTTTTCTTGTCTTCTCCAGAGGATGTGACCCCGATTCCCTCAGACAGCACTCGCAGGAAGGGAGGTCGTCGTGGTCGCCGTTTGTAAAGGGATAATACTACATGTAACACTGTTTACTGCTACTGGATGATAGTGACTCTAATAAAGGGGATAAAAAAATATAACCACATTTTCTTGGTTTCTTTCCATGTTTTTGAGGGGCAACTAAGTGGGGTTTTTTTGTCAACGTTCTCAAGCTTGCCAACCTTCCCGAATTTATCGGGAAATTCCCTACTGGCCTCGTCATTCCCGAGTTCCCGAAACAGGCCTCTT
>JAUEKZ010178195.1:0-14113 GCA_031471865.1 Melibe leonina | reverse complement strand
AAAATTAGTGACATATACAGCAGGTAGAAGCAAGTCTATAAAAATTGGACATTTTTTACTATCATAGTAGAATTGGTCAATATATTGTAGTGTAAAAAGAATTGGAACTAGATTAGATTGCACAGAAACCGTGATGGGTGACAAAAATAAGTTATTGTATGTGGGTGTGCAGGGTAAAAAATAACCAGAGATATCAGTAGGTGTATGATGTGATGTAAAAGGTGTATATGGATGGGCGTTCGTAAATATCATAGACGTGGATCACAGTATGCAAATAGCAAACGTAAAAATCATAGAAGTAGATCACAGTATGCATATATATCTAGCAGTGCTGATAATAAACAAAATTAAAGAAAGAAAAGATTTGAAGATATCTAGTCTAGAGGTGTATTCCAGACCATGACATGCATATACATGGCACCCATTGCCTGGCCTATTAGGCAGAATAGGGTAGACTACCTTTCTTCTTGGCCCTGCAATACACTCCTAGATGTTGTTTTGAGCATCAAACTGTATGACAGAATGAATTTCATCCTCTTGTTTGCATTATAAGAAGTGTTGAGGCTACAAACACTCAGCATTTCTAGACTCACATGCTACAATTACTTAAGTGTTTCTTGACTCACAGGCTAGAAGCGCTTACTCGTTGCTTGACTCAAAGCACATAAGTGCCCCACAACCTAAAAGCACAAATTTATACTTTTCTAGACAGGTTATATTGTTTATGTTGTGTGATATGTGGGAGAACCGGGTGTTTCAGTTTATTTCCCCACAAATATGAGAAAGCGCGTTAAGCTGTCCGCTATTAAAAGCGTGTATTTTATTGGCTGTTTGTTATAAATGGTGGCGCTCATTCTAGTTTTTCAGTATCTCTATATTCGCATGTAACGCTCGCTTGTAATAAAATAAAGATACCTGAAAAATGTCCTTATGAATGTTTTGATGTTTTATTTCATGCGTTTATCTTTTTGGAATGTTTTTTTTCTACCAATCTCAATATGATAGATCTATCAATCTTTATTAATTGACAACAGCATTTTTATGGCTCAATTTGCTTTATTTTTTGGAACAGATTTAGTAAGATATTGTACAAATTATCATGTCATACCTAGTTGTCATTTAGATATCTGAGAGTTGAAAAAAGAAACAGATTGATCATTTTATTGTCTATATTGAAACGCATTTAATGGAATATCTTTCTATATCCAGGAAAATCTTCTTACCTTTGTCTGGAACTTCTTGAGAAGGATGGATGTCCTTATTGAATTCATTGAGGTTGCCATCCACTGTATACTGTACAACAGAGAACTGTATCCCCAAGGAGTGTTTGAGAAAAGAACAAAGTATAAAATACCTGTACAGGTAGGCAACTACTGTTTTTGTTAACTTTTTTCTGATAGGGGACAAACTTTTTTATTCCTGGTTCTGCCTTCTTTTTTTTTTTTTTCTTTTTTTTTGGTGTAGGTGATTCCCCTGTAAATTTAATATCTTTTTGTTATTTTTCCTGTCTTTGTTTTTGTCTAAGATTATATCATCCTTGAATTCAGACTGTTTTAATTTTTTTCAGGAGAAAGATATGACTATGGTCACCTTGATAGTTGTATTCAAAATTTATATATATGTATAAACTCCTTTTTCAAATATCTCTCTCTGGGATGATGTTTGAGAAATGTAAATGTGTTGTAAATTTATGTATTCTACACTTTGATCATAGTAAATTTCCATAGATATAACAAAATTATTTTGTTTTCTGTAGGGACTTTCATTATATTCCACCTGCCCCTAAGTTGCTTTCTTTTTGTTGACTGGAACTGTGTAATTTTTAAAAATATTTAATCCACAGATGTGCCTTCATCCTGATGTGAACAGCTACATAAATAGTATTTTAGACAGTCTAAAAATATTGTTATCTAAAGGAGTTGTCCACAAAGTGTCAGTTGTCGTTCTACAAGAAGATACCATGCGCCCGTTGGAGCGTTTTGTGTTTGAAATCAGTAAATTCTGCAATTCAGCAAGGTTTGGAGATATTTAAAAAAAGTTTAAAATGAAGTTTTTTATTTGTATATGAAATGGGAAATATTTTCTTTATTAACGCATTACTTGATAAGAAAAATGAAGTCAACATTCCTCATTTTACTAAGCAAAGGGAGACTACTCTGCCTGAACTTTGACCTGCAATCTTAAAAATTTATTATTGTTGTCATTTTCACATTATGGTAAAAAAAAACAACATTTAGATTGATGATAAATTCATCTTTAGTTTGATATTATATCATATGTGGACTGAAAATCAAATAATTGAGGAGAAATAGCGATATTCTACCAAGCCAAATAGTCCCCAATTTTTTTAATAGCATGTTTTGCCTTTACCAACTTTGAAATATGTTTGCTGCAAACATGCTATCCATTTACTTTCTTTGACATTACAGCAAAGATCCCCATTTATTTGATGTTGAGCAGGCGCTTAGGGGATTTCTACTCAAGCTCAATGTCAGCGATGCCTTGTTAAAGGATTGTCGTAAAGGTTGTTGATCTTTTTACTTTTATTGTTTTTGTCTTAAACTTCTTTTGATAATCTTATGGTATTATTAATAAGTGTTCCTTTTTTCTTTATTTATCATCTTAGAGATTTAAGACTTGGGACCTAAGAAATGAGGAACATTAAAAAGAAATTTAATGTTTAAAGCAAATTATTGCCTGTTATTATTATTGTTAAAGATAAGATATGATAGATAAGATATACTTTTATTCATCCAATAAAGGAAATTATTAATTTGTTACACATTGCACTCTGGTAAATTATATCAATGATAGAAACAATAAAAATAAAAATGATAATAATTATAATTAGAGTTAAAATAGATTTAAATTAAAAGAGTCAATTTTACTTCATTTATTCTAAAATACTTGTACGTGAAAATCAAATTGGTTGAAAGTGCCTTTATATGATAATCAATAAAAAAGGTCTCTTGTATAGGCATTAAACATTAAATAAAACCCTTAAGGTTTAAATCTTGAGGAGGAAGATATTGTTATGTGAATACCCTCTTTGAAGCAAAATCTTTCTGCTTTTGAATCAAGAAAAAAGAAGAGTTGTCTAATGATCTTGTTTCACCTTTCTTCCCCCCTCCCCTCCCCAATTTCTCTCTCTTTATTCATTTTGAAGATAACACTTGGACTGTTCATGTGCATACCCAAGATTCAACTCTTTTAGCTGTGGAGGAAGAACTTGTACAAAAGGTATTATGATCACTCATCTCTGGTTGATGTGTAGATTTTTTCACGCAGATCAATCCTTGATTGCCATTTAACCATTAAACCATCCCACCTTATTTAACTAATTTGCCGGGTGGTTGACGGGCGTCTCTGCTGGGCTTTACTTCTGTTCCTTTCCTTTTGACTTTAGCTTTTATTAACTTTCTTTTTCCAGTCTGACAGATCCAAGAAGGCAATGCAAGATGTAATGATGACATAGCCAACATTATTGTTACACATTCCATCTTTGTGCGATTCTCCTTGATTTGACCTTAAAGTATCTGTATATGATACTCTCATATTAAACCAATTCCAATACTCAATTGATGCCTTAGTGGAGGAGATCTTTTTATTAACATTTTACTTCAATGTTAAATTCCAAAGTTAAGTCTTTCACTGCTAATGACCTTAAAATCTTCAAGACTTGCCTCTTCGTTTACCAGTTAAATCAGATTTCAATGAACTGACATATGCCTAAAGCCTGAAACTCAGGCTTTTGGCATATGTCAGTCCACTGAGATCTGATTTATCTGGTATAAGAACACATTCATTTTCAAGATCTTTCATTTTCAGTAAGGTTAGAATCAGACCTCGCTGTTAAAGGGTTAAATACCCCATTATCAATAGAATGAGTTATGTTGAATATCAATATTTCACTGCTTTTCAATTTATTTCCATTTATCTAAAATTGCATAATCTAGAGATTGATATAAATGAATACTCTCATGTTCTCAGGAATTTCCCTGGTTAAAGGCAGAAGTAAAAGAAGAGAAAATGAAGAATCCCAGACTAGTACCATTGAGGAGTTCGTCAACAGAGTTATTCAATGTAGGTGTTTCTGCTAATCGGTGTCAATGTATAAAAAATAAATCTTTTCATTGTAGACATAATATTTTTTTAAAACTTCTCCAGTAATGACCTTAATTATTAATGTCTCACATGCGCAAGCACACTCATGTTGACTCTTTCAAAGAGAGCCGGGTTAGAGGCAGTTTCCAATGTACTGAGGCATAAACTTGCAACACCTTATGATGTAACTTTTTCTTTTTTATTACCTTACTTAATCAAGCTTGCTTAATTCCTAGCTAGTCTTCACACATTTGTTGGTAGGTAAAATGGTACATTTTTTTATTTGCTCTTGTGCTTCAAAACCAGCATTTTCCACCATTGTTTCTGTTATTTTGCAAAAGTGATGATTTGCTCTCTACTTGCTCTGACCATTTTTTTAAAAGAATTTAAATCTTTTTTTCTACAGATACAACTCTATGTGGAGGAAGAAAGTGATGTGAGATGACATTAGAGAACAACTCATTCTAGTTTCAGTTTCATGATTTATAGAAAGTTATTTATTATCCATGAGGAGATCATGCTTTTATCTCTTACCCGTTTTATGGGTCACAGAATGCGCTCAATGCTTGTGATATTCCCGAGCATTGATGAAGGCGACTGGAAAAATCACGGCTTAGTACAGTCAAAGATGAATCAGAGAAAACTCCCCTGAAGTTCTACTTTTGTTCTGAAAAAAAAATCAGTTAAATTTCCTTTTACCATTGTTGTAGAGTTGGTAATTTTTTATGCAAGTCTGTGTTCATGTTACTAAACAATTTTTGTTTTGTTTGTTCAACCTGGTGAAAATTGCATCTTCTGTTAAAGAAGATTGTGTTCCAAATAATACACATCTTTAGTTTATGCTAATAATTTCAATTTTAATTTTAGGAAGACAAAATGATGTTTGCACTCTATGGGTGTCAAAGAGCTTGTCTTAAAGTTAAAGCTGTATGCAATCGCTTTGCTCTTGAAAGATATTTCCTTGGTCACATTCACCATGAGAATAATCTCTCTATTATACTGATGCTGGATATTCGACCAACTATAGATTGTTGGCATGATGGTTTGTTGTTACATATCAATCTTTATTTATGCATTGAATGATTTAGACGGACATCTTTTATCATTGGTCATGCTGATAGTTATAATTTTGCAACACAAATGGCATTTGGGAGCTTGGAACATCTCTGTTTATACATTGCTCTAACACTGCCATCAGTGCAAGATTATTTTGTAGATATCAGTTTGCAGGGTGCATCCTTCTTCACTGCTTATGTATACAGCATGTGATAAAACTCTTGAGAAAAATGTATATGGAAAGGTGAACATTTTGATAAAGATCTGAACCTACCATTCCTCTGGGTCTTTAATTTGCCATTATATTAAAAGTAAAAGGTTTATAATTTAGAAATACATTGCTATTGTGAAGCTTAAAATTGCTGGGGTTTTTTTAGAAGATAAATTTTGAATTTACGAGTAATGAAGAATCTATTTCAAATTTCAACACTTTCTTTATTAGTCAACCCTGTCTCTTAAAGATCCAGTGCCTTTGTGATTCCTCTATTTGGTATATGTTGTTAACCCTTTCACTGCTAAGGCCACCAAAACCCTCAAAAGTTGCCTGTTCTTATATTATCAGGCTTTTGGCATATGTCAGTTCACTGAAATCGATTTATCTGGTATAAGAAGACGTACATTTTTAAGATTTTGCATATAATTCAGTTGGGCTTGAATCAGACCTTGCAGTGAAAGGGTTAAAGAGATGTTCTTTGATTGGGATTATTTGAAATGTATGCCCACATTTTTGCACTGCAAATTTTTTGGATTGTATTTGATGCTATGTCCTTGTTATTTATGAAATAAATTGACGACTTGAAATAAATGAACTTATCGAAACAAGTTTTGATTTCCTGGATTTTGTTGTCCATCGTCGTGTCGTATCCATGGGCATCTTGTGTCATGTCACTGGCCACCTCCCATGTCATGTATAACTAACTTTTGTATCACTTGATTTAAGAAGAACTGAGAGTTGTGCACATGAAAGGCAAAATCCTTTGTCATGCTGTTCATATACATTTGGTGGGTGACTTGAGTGATGGCCATTGTCTCATTGTTATTGTTAGTTAGAAAAGATGAAATATATATTTTTTTATGTGTAAATCTTCTTTCTGTTGGGCTATTATAGTACAAGAATACATGCATTGCGCATTCTCTCGGGGATGAAGAATGTCATTGAAGTTAAAAAAGAAAGTATTGTACGAATTGGGACATTGGTTTAGGATGAGCAAACTGAGAATGAGAAGGAAGAGAGCAAGGATAATATGCAAGACTGCATTGACCATACATGTACATCTGTCAGTTCAGACAGTTAATGTTAGTTCTTTGGCCTCATTCTTCTATCATCCGGACACTTAAGGGTTATTCATGGTTGTGGTTGCAATTTTCTCTTAATGTTATATATCTTAACTTTGCTGCCACATTGTTGTTTTGTGCTGTCTATTTTTGGGGAGGGGGGGAGGAGTGTTGGAGGGAGGTCTTTTTAATTCTTTTGCGGGTGGTTGGCGTGCGCCTTTGATTGGCACTACTTCTGTTTATTCTCTTTTGGCTTTATCTACCATCTTACTTTACCAGCACTCTATCCAGCGCTCTCTTTACAAGCTTACACACATGGAAATGGTGGTTAATCCTCTCATCATTGGCTTTGACCCCGCTTATTGGTCATGCGCCATGTTTTATACTGTGGTACCTAACTACAGGGTCACTTGCTATCTAGAAGGACTGAGTACTTTTGTACACAAAGGGAGGTAGAGTAACCTGGTCTCCCTGGACCATAGTGCATAATGTGGGTGGTTGCCATAATCTGTTTGTGTGTCCTGATTATGAGAGGTGGTTTTTCCCCTCTGTAAATCATCTCTTCGTCACGGTGCCTTGGGATAGCGACAGGATGGATTATGAGGGCATCTCATCCGTTGTCATAGTCAGAGTTAATGACTGGGTTTTGCTGTATTAGTAGTACTATAGAAGTGCTACTTTTCTTCTGGTCCGATAGTCTCGATGCATCTGAGTTCTGCAGCCAAGCCCCAGTCGT
This sequence comes from Melibe leonina, assembly GCA_031471865.1. NCBI lineage: Eukaryota > Metazoa > Mollusca > Gastropoda > Nudibranchia > Dendronotidae > Melibe > Melibe leonina. The sequence goes on along the minus strand of JAUEKZ010178195.1, from coordinate 6,942 downwards.
TACCGATGACAACGGAAGAGGCACCCTCATAATTCCCTTGTCGTTTACTTGAGATAGGGATACACTTAAATATTATACCATTATAGAATCCCTACTATCCCTGGTCTGTCATACGGTCTGCACTGTACTTCCTCTTTTCTTCATAGGAAATTGTTCTCTTCTAGATCGTCCGGTGACAATTGACGCTACGTCTATCTATATCTGGTCTATGGAGCCTAACCACAATAATTGTAGTCTAGCCCAATACATCGCGTAATGCCGGAGACGTTTACAATGAGAATGTTCTTTGCCCTGGTGTAAGTCACCGTGAGGAGTGAAGGGAGTTGAATCTATTCTTTTTCTCTCTTTATTGCGGTTTTTATAGTACATAAATTTAAAAAATATACCAAATCATTGATTAAATACACTGTGAATGTTAACCGAGGATACATAGTCAAAACCTAGGATTTAACGCAAAATGTACAACTAAGCACGATTTAATTCGAGCTCTTCAAAGAAAAAGTAAGATACGGTAGACTAAACAAGTAAGAAGGAAGAAGACTAAAAATCCGTCGAGTGGAAAGTGGAGAAAACTGAAGTTGACGAAAATGGTATGTGATTTATGGGCGTGGCATTCTTACTGAAATGAACTTACGAAAGTGATTTGTTAATCAAAGCATTTTTAACTCTAATAACGTTTTGAAATAATCTATCTAGAGTCCTAGTCTAGATTGTTTTGACTTAGACTAGATATCGAAAGCCGATTCAATTTTGATCCTCTTGTCTATCGGCTTTCCATGATTTCGTAACTTATCTTGGACTCAGGATCTTGACTCGATTTATCTAGACTAGATAGATAAGTAATTTCGATTTTATTTTAACAAAATAAATATTCTTACCGAACTTAGGATAAAGGAGAAGATGAGTCGAACTGTGAGGTTAAAAATACCCCAAAACAATGCCTCTTACTGAACAGCTGGCTACAGACCATTGATAAGAAATGGGATTGTTGTATCTAGAGTCAAGTCTAGATAATTTGCACCTAGGTCTAGTCTAGATAGGAGCTTTGGCATAATGGGACTGTTTTTATGTTAGATGAATTTTAAAAAATAATTTATTCATTACATAGTAATCTTCATTTGCTGTCAAACAGATATTTTATTTGTTTTTCATGTTATGTTAAATGATTGCGTCCAGGACTTTTAGGGGCCTTGGCCAGAGTTATTTGTCTTGCTAGTTACAACCCTTAGTGTCTGTGATAATGGCATTGATTTCTAACTAAGAAGCGATCAGATAGCACAACAACTTCTGATCATGACTAGCTTTGGTAGCTATCTAATATTTTGGTAAAATTACAGTTAAAACCGATTGCGTTCACTCCTGTGCTGTCCTGGGCTTCCATCACGTCCATTCCTACGCTGTCAGCGTTGATAATATAAACGAAAGGCAAAATTATATTTTGGCTTTTATCCCACTTTTTATGTTGCTGAAGTAGAGTTAAAGATTATCTTTGGAACATTTGCTAAATTTTACTTTGGTCTAGTCTAAACATTTTGCGTGTTATGAAATTTTTTTATGTTGATACTGACCGACCTGTAAAATATATTACCATGTATCTAATTTTGCGTATCTTTACTTTTAAATGCCTGTATGTGATTTTATCAAATGTCTTGGCCTCTCTTTGCAAGAAACTGCTCTACGACGCCATTGTCATATTATCATTTAGATATCAAGTAACCCACCTCAAATCCTAAAGAGAGATAAAAGATTATTGTTGAGAGCTCTTTTATTTTAACATGTAGCCGTATAAAACTAATATAAATGTATTCCTTATTTATTTCTGAAAATTTTGATACATGATTCGCTAGTGGGAGAGTAGTCTAAGTTAGACATCAATTCTATAATATCTTCAACAAAGAGGGTTGCAGGAAAATAAATCTGGCCAGGGCCCCCAAAAATCCTGGACACAATCAGTTAAGAGGTCCACACAACTCTCAAGTTCAAGTACTTTAGACAAATAATGAAAGCATTATTCCTCTGCTGTGCTATAGTTAGCTAATGCTCTGAGATAAGCAAAATATCATTTTTGAGGTTTTAATCCAAATAAGTTAATCCCCTGTAAATGTGTGAAATTCTGAAAAAAATAGGGAAAATTCTTAGTATTTCAACCAAACAAAAAGTATCAATTTGATACCACAAATTTTCATTTTTCAAAATAAAATTTCTTTTATTCATAACCCCTAAATGATATTGATAATTATTTTTTCATTGTCCAAAAACTGTGTTAAATAAGATATGTTTGAAGACGAATTCCTGACATGGACTTTTACTGTAATAATACCAATGTTTCCTTTTATTTTGTTACATATTAATGTTTGCTCCAGTGAGCTTTAAATCGTAGTTCAATGGAAAAGAACACAATATTTTATGGAGAAGTAATACTCCTCTTAATTTTTTGTAATGATTTTTGCATCATTGTATGATAATATGTGTTCATAAGAAGATTTCTCTTCTTTCTTAACGACAGGCATACCACTTTAACGAGAAACAGCTTGATGGTAAGATTATAAGTTATCAATACTTAGTGTTTTTCATACCAGTTAATTTTTGTTTGATTCTATTATTGTTTATTTGTGTCATTTTGTGCTCACATTATTTTTTTCAATGTCTGAATTCATCTAAAAATGTCTAGAGTCAATCAGAGTATGAAGATGTCCGTACATGTTGTAAATTATTTTTGTACCTTCTCTCTCCCTCTCTCTCTCTCTCTCTCTCTCTCTCTCTCTATCTCTCTCTCTCTCTCTGTGTCTCTCTTTCTTCCTTATCTTTATTTATGTATTCATTTTTTTTTGTTATTTAAATATAATTATTGATTTGATTTCTCAACCGATTGCCTTTTACAGCTTTCAAAGAGTGCTACTATTTTCATGCACGTAAAGGAGAAATAACCAGTGAAGTTGATTTGTCCATCATTATGAGATCCCTTGGATCAAATGTGACAAAAGATGAAGTCAAGAAATACTTCGATAAAGTCACAGCAGGTTAGTTTGATTTTTTGTCATGACCAAAAAAAAGAAAAGAAAAGTGTTTAGACTACTGCCCCACGTACTCAGATCTTATCTCGAGTTACATCGCAAGAAGCAGAAAAGTGAAAATTATCTATACCTTCTGGACAGGACGCTTGTGGATCTCAGATGACTTTCCCAATCCAACAAATGGGTCAATACCCAATTCCCTTTTGAGTGAGGTGAGGCAATTGCGATAAATATCTTGCCCAGGAAAAACTGAAGAATGGATGTCAGGAATGGAACATGTTCCCCTAGGCTCTCTGCTACATTGCCATCATGCATGAAAAGATATGTTTTAATTGTCTTGGAAGTAATTTTTGTCACTTTTTAAGAATAATAATACTGAAACTAAACTTACCATATTAATTTTGATTTCCATTTGTTCTCAGTGCAATGCTGCCATATTGGATGTTGCTCAATGTCAGATTTCGAAGTGTTTACAAGATATGTATATGCTTTGAATTTAAGATAATTTTTTTTTCTATTTTGTTTCTTCAAGTCATATTCTTACACATAAACATGTGAATTATCAAAACCATGTGAACAAAAACTGAAAAATAGTTTTGTATGAGTTCTCATTCTTTACTGACCTCATACATAATAAAAATGTAAGTAATTATTTTTTTTTTGATGGTAGGAATTATTTTCTTGATTTTCATCAGCTTCAGGAGGAACCATCGATTTTGTCTCATTTGTGGAGATCATGCATGATCACTCCAAAGTCGAAAACAACCAAAAGGAATTGAAATCAGCCCTCATCGCACAAGATCGAGAAAAACGAGGTTATGTCAGCGCTGCTTCAATGAGGCATATTCTAACAAGCTTAGGGGAAAAACTGAGTGACAAAGAAGGTTTGTTATGATTTTTGAACTGCTAAAGAAATGATTTTTTATGTTGAATCATGAAAGAGCTTGAGTGTTAGAAGACTAGAATGTTAAATTGAAATCTAAGATAACATATTTTGATTAATCTTTTGCTTCTTAATTATTTTTTTTAATGTATTATTCATCTGGTCATGTCTGTTGTAGTGAATAAATTTCCTTGATTACAATTAAAGAAACATTCCCTATTTTTATTTTTTATAAATCTTCTTTTCTTCTGACTGAACATGTTATTTTTTGTCTGTATCAGACTCCTCTACAACCCTTTTGTGTTGTGGTGGCCTTAAACTCCCAAACAAATTTGTCCTTCTATTTTTTATTCCAGTTGATGCCTTATTCAGGGAAGCTGGGGTCCAGGAGACTGGTCAAGTGAGCATCCAGAAATTTGTGGACGCTGTCATGACTCCATCCCCTGATTACTGACCAAGAAATGAACACTGTACTTTGTAAAACATTCCAGTTGAATATATATAATTCATTATGCATCAAAACTTAAGGATTTCTATGCCACCTCTTTATGACAAATTAAATAACTTTTCTTCTCATATTATGTTGATACATAATCCCAAAAGCAATGGAATTGTAGAGACTTGTTTAAATAAGAATTTAAGAATTGTTTTTTAGGGTACTCTTTACCTTGTTCATGCTGTAATAGTTGTGCATGCTTTGGGTTTGTTAGGTCGTAATTTTTCAGCCTGTGTTGTAAGGGTTTCTGTAACAATGGCTGCAATCTCTCCATGATATCTGTATACTGCAGTTGTCTCCTTTGAGACCAGCTACCTTCACTAGGTCATATAAACTATGTATTTTTTTATTTTTTTATTGGAACCCACTTAAAATTTATTTTTGTTAACATCTTCTCATCTGTCGTAGCTGTTTCTTTTATGACAACTGAGTTTGAATTCATAGCAGTTTTGAGTTCTTATCACATGCATGGGCTTCTTGCTGTTTGTTCATGTTGATAGTAATTCATATCTTCCCAAGCGGTCTATTTGTCTCAATATAAAATAATCTTATAAGTGATCCAACTAGCTTCAGCATCTTTTACTTTCTCCATCTTCATTTTAATGTGCTGTTGATCTGAAGTGCTATATAAGAACAATTTTCATTTTGGATTTCTGAAGATTTTTCTTACAGTTGATGATAACAAGTGACACCATACACAAGACCACTTCTTAGCCTAATGCTACCCCACAATTAATTACAGTCTTCATTGACTGTTGCCCAACACCTTTCATATGTGATTTACCTTGTTTGATACTTTACACTTCTCTTCATTCCAGAACATTGGTAATAATCTCTTCGTTTATCTTGAATTATGATAATAATTTCTTACCAATTTACTTATAGGTTAGTGATTTTAGTTCTCATATTTTTCTATCAGAGTGGTGTTTAGCCATTTGTTTTTGTCATTCTATTATTCTGTAATTTCATTTTGTGCGTGTGTGTGGTGTGTGTGTGTGTAAGTGTGTGTGTGTGCGTGTATGGGTGTATGTGAAAGAAAAACTTGTTTATGTGACTTTTTCTTCATTGTATTTTAGATAGAACTATTCTTGTTGTCCAGTTTGGTCTCTGCGGTCTTAATTTGGAAATTGAAATCTCTCAATGCATCCTTATATCAGTCTTTATTATTGTTATCACTATGCAATCTGTCTCAGAGGTAGTCATCTCTGACGTATGCTACTTTTGTTTCTTCTCTTTTGGTTTCACTTATCATCTTATTTTTTTTTAGTACTCTCTCTAGTTCTTTCTGAAACAAGTGCACACACACTGCTAGTTTGTTTTCTGTTGTAGTCTTTGCCCTACCTGTTGTCCCAACAGACCTGTGGTCATACCCTATGTCTTACATTGTGGTACAAGAGTGTCACTTGTAACAACAAGGACTGAGTACTTTGTGCCCAAAGGGCAGATGGAAATTCTGGGTTTTCCTGTACCATTTTGCATGATGTAGATAGTGGCGTCATCAGTTTGTGTGTCTTCCCTTTGTTATTATGAAAGATAATTGGGTGTTCTTTTCATGTAATCATTTTTTAAAAAGAGATGATTTTTTTTTTTCATCGTAAATCGTTACTTTGTGAAGCGTCCCTGGCAGGGTTCAAGTCTGGCTTTTCTTTTCACTAGCCTATCATCTTACTTAAATTACCCCTGGGTGCTGATATGACCTTAGCATTTGAAAGAGGCCTAAAACTCTCATTTAACAATCAAACAAAGAAACATAACTCTCAACAAGCAAAACCAAGCAAAAATCTGTGTGATAGCATGTACCAAGCTCTACACACAAAAAGATCTTTCTCAGGCAATTGTTTCAATGTAGATGCTTATATCTCTAGTGAGGACATTATATTAGATAATAGGTTTGATACTAGAATTTTGAGCTGAATTTAAATGCAAGGCCGCAATAGTCTTAATTTTTTGTAATTGATTCTTCAACTAACTTTATTCTATTAAAGAATTGTAACTCAAATTATTATTTAATTAAAAATACTATTTGACTTTTCTCCTCACATTCTTCTTATCAGTAGTTAATTTATTTGTCTGTTGAATGTAAAATAGTTAACCTGTTTCTACTGGTTAGATTATTATTGTCTCAGCAATGTACATGTTTAATTAATTATTGTGACTGTCATGTTTTGTTTTTATATATTGATAGGAAAACCTGAAAGAAAAATATTCAATTTTTTTTTAATGCATGGTTATTATCATACTGTTACACATATCTAATGAGACTTTTATTCACATGTTTCAGCAAGACTTAAAAAAGATAGTAAAAGTTGATGGTAGTTGTTTAAAACCATTGTTTTAATTTAATTGTAGTATTTATTCCTTTCGAGAGTACTTATATTATAACATTTATGCAATGTCACTTAACAATTGATAAAGAATTTTCTTATTTTAAATAACATAATTGTTTCCCTGTTCTTTTTGGCTTCCTTTTTTTTAAAGGGGGAGGGGGGTTGTTATTTGTTATGTATTTTTTTAAGGGTTGGGGGGGGGGGGGGAGGGGGTTGGGGTTT